>JABMCL010001601.1:407500-597500 GCA_018857735.1 Alviniconcha marisindica | reverse complement strand
GTGTGTGTGTGTGTGTGATCATCTTTTTCTCCAAGTCCTTCTTTGTGAGATTTAGCCAGTCAGTACTGGCGGATCAGCTTAACTGAAAAGTACAAGTGGAGTTACTTTAGATTCAATAACAATGCCTAGCTTTTCTTTTTCCCCGTTGTTTTGTTTGCCTTTTCTTTCTGCCCCTTATTTATTTTTCTTCCTCACACACAAAAATAGACACACAGACGATTCTAAACACACAAGAACGTCAGGCGACGGAGGACAACAGCTCTGCACGACAGGTCTCTTCACACAGCCCAGCCTACACTACACACACCACTACACACACACCACACACACACACACCACACACACACACACACACACACACACACACACACACACACACACACACCACACACACACACACACACACACACACACACACACACACACACACACACACCACACACACACACACACACACACACACACACACACACACACACCACACCACACACACCAAGACACTCACCCACACCCCCCACACACACACACCACACACACACACACCACACACACACACACACACACACACACACACACACACACACCACACACACACACACACACACACACACCACGACACACACATGACTTACCACACACACTACATGACTCACACACTCCCCACACACACACACATACACACACACACACGCACATACACACACATACACGCACGCACGCACACACACACACAACAACACACACACACACACACACACACACACACACACACACACACACACCACGACACAACCCCACACACCACACACACACACACACACACACACACACCACATACACACACCAGACACATCACGCACGCACACACACACACACAGACACACACACACACACACACACACACACACCACACACGCCCCACACACACACACACACACACACACACACACACACACACACACACACAAGCGTGCGCGCGCCTAAAGGACAGTGTCAGTCAGCCTGGTCTGAAACATACCCCTCCACTGAGATTTTCTTCACAACAACGTGTTGATAAAATAAATTGTGGGGTGTGTGTGTGTGTGTGTGTGTGTGTGTGTGTGTGTGTGTGTGTGTGTGTGTGTGTGTGTGTGCAGGATGATGTAGACTGAGCCAATGTGGCCGATGTCAGCGCACGTGTGAGGAGTTTCACTGAAAGTACCCATGGTACATGGTGAAAGTCTGATGGTCAGCGTGTGATACCCGCCACCTGATGTCCACTCTGCATCCCCTCACTTGTGCAGCCAAGGCTTTTATTTTCTTCTGACATGTCATACTTCTAATGCGTTTACTGTAGAACTACTTTCGTCAGTGTCAGTGTACTATAACCTCTCTGTTAATAGGCGTGCATGTATGTTGTAAACACACACACACACACACACACACACACACACACACACACCACACACACACACACACACACACACACACTGACACGCACACACACACAAATCCAATTGTATGAAAGGCTTTGATATGGTTTTGCTGCTTTTCTGTTGTTTGTTGTTGTTTTGCTTTTATTTTTGTATTCTTGGTCGTTGTTGTTGTTGTGTGTGTGTGTCCGGATGAGTGTGTGGATGTAGTTGTTGTTGTTTGTTTGTTTGTTGGGGGCGGGGGGGGGGGGGGGCGGGAGTTGTTTTGTTTTTCCGTTCGGACGGTCAATTAAAGCCTCTTATTTAGATAACTGTTAAAAGATCTTACTAGTTTGACTGGGATAACAAAGGCATTTTGTTGTTGATGGTAGTTTGTTTTTGTTTCTGCAGCGTATACAGTACATGCCAACTGAAAATGTAGTGTTGTAGTATCATAGGCTATGTTTTCACTGATTAATATAGATAAAAGTAGAAATGTATCATGTATATGTTACAGCTAGATATTTTAGTTTCAAATGTGCTGCAGCAGGCTTATGGTGTATATTGCCATTAAACCTGAGTCGGCTAACGCCACGGTCTTAAGTTTCATGTCATTTGAGCGTCTGCGTGCGTGTGCTAAAGACCGCTGCAAACACAAGCAACACGCCGAACTCGAGCACTGGTTTACGACATCCTTCCTCAGTCCTACCATAATTGACTGCGCCATAGTTTGTTTGTTTTTTTTAAATATCAGCTAAAAAAAAATCGTTGGTGCTCAGATAGCAGGAAGTTTGTAACAGACGAACCGAATTATATCAGGCGTTTCTTTTATAACAGCTTACTACTTACGACAGCACAAATAAAAACTTTTTTTTTTTTTTTTTTTTTAGCCGGGGCGGACGCACCTCGTTGTTTAACCACGTGCGTACTTGGACACTATATTGCTTCAGCAGTCCCAAACCTTTCGGAGGGCGCTGAAAGCGTCGGTGGACAACTGCGCGGAGATAGAGTACGTGCCCCTTCAGCGGTGTGACCAATTATTCCGGCAGAGTTTTGAGGAAGGTGCTGAAAAGCGATGCAAACACACACACACACACACACACACACACACACACACACACACACACACACACACACACACCACACACACACACTGTTTCAGTCTCACACACTCTTTCTCACGCGTGCGCGCGCACACACATACACACACACTCTTTCTCTCTGACACACACACACTCTCTCACGAACACACTTTCGGCTCACTCTCTCTGTCTGTCTCACTCAGTAACTCCCCCTCTCTCTCTCCACACACACACACACACACACACACACACACACACACACACACACACACACACACACACACACACATCCCCCAAACAAAAAAACAGACATACTAGGTCTTGTGACTGATCGATAGGCCCTAAGGATGATGTTACCCAGGACAAAAAGGCCGACTAGGCCGCATGCAAACTCCAAGCGCTGGTTTACGACATCCTTCCTCCAAGTGCTATAGTATTCGGAGGAAGGTGCCGGAAAGCGATGCTCGGAGTGTGGACCGCATGGTCAGTGTCGCGTCAGAACACTACCAAAGTTCTCAATGCCGTGCTGCTGATTTTAAGCTATGAGGATCAATTAATTGTTTATCATTTAAACAGCTTCGTCTCAACTGCTATAGTATTTCAAAACGGATCCAATCAAACAAATCTTTCTTGTTCAAACCAATATAAAATATACATCCAATTTTATATTATATCCAAGATATATATTTTGTCCAATACTATATAACCAATATAAACCAGTATAAAAGAATGCCCTTTCATGCATCAGCTAAAAGAAATAGAAAAATCTATAAATAAAACAGCAACAACGGCAAGAAAATAAAAGAAATCAACACTGAAGGGGAGTTATTTAGCATCGGAAAGATGTCGTGAGTAAATACAAGGCATGTAAACTCCACCAGAGGTACATCCTCAAACCACAAAAGAAAAACCACCGTCATTTAATATGAACACAGCCCACCCCTCTTCTTCCTTCTCTCCAGCCCCCCCCCCTCCCTTCTCCGCACCCCCCCCCCCCCCCCCCCCCCCCCCATATTCACCCTTGCTCTCTCTTCCTAGACAGTGCTTCTAATCGGTTATGGTCTTCCTTGTTTTTTTTTGTTTTTTCTTTTTCTTTTGCATGTTGCTCTTGTGCTTTTGGGGGGCCTTGGGCTTGGCGTCGGTATTTCTGAGGTTTACCTCTTGGCCGGTGGTCTAGCTTCCCTCTGGTCAGTATCATGAGGAATGGTTTTTCATGCATTCTCAGTTTATTGTCAGACACTTCTCTTTCACTCAAGGCTTAGTAGCTGTCCACCGTCATCTTGTCTCCCATAAATTTACTTTTGTCACGTGCTGACAGTTATTGGGGTGGATCCGCGCTAGTGCAGCGTGTTTGGCCAAGGACATCCTTCCTTCAACACAGTATTTGGAGGAAGGTGCCGGAAAGCGATGCTCGGAGTGTGGGGTGGACACAAATTCCAAGCGCTGGTTTACGACATCCTTCCTTCAACCACTGCCGTATTTAGTTACGCCATAGGGTGCAGATAACTGTCAGCTAACGAGCAGTTTTTTGTTGAAGTTTGTTACAAACAACTCAAATTATATCAGATGTTTGCTTTATAACTTACCATGCCGCTGCATACACCACGGCTCGGATAAAACCAAAATCGTTTGAATTGAGACGGAACTCTTTTTCTTTTTACCCGGGGTGGATGCGCCTCATGTTTACGTGCGTGCATAGGCGCTAGGTTGCTTCTACAGTCAGTACCCAAACCGCGTCGGTGGGCAGCTGCGCGGAGATAAAGAGTGCCCCTTCAGTGGCGTAACTAAATTTGGCGGAGTTTGGCGGAGTTGCGACCTTCTGTTACGAAGCTGCGAGGAAGCTTTTTTTTCATTAACCTGCTTGCAGGTAAGGGTTAAATTTATTCTCCACTGTCGAGGCGGAAAGCCGCGACCTATATTAATAACTACTGGCTCTGTTGCCGCTGTTTCAAGTTGTGACAATAGAATGTTTAATAGAATGCTTTCTGCACTTTGGCCGCTGAACCTTCTCTTATTCACCTCAGTACTGAAATTGTTCAAGTTGACGTTGCGTTGTAATTATCCATTTTCGACTCTCAGAGCTGTTTTTACTACTGGAGAGCTGACAGATAATACAACAGTAATAAATAATAGATTATTTATGGCGCACGATCTCATAAGAGCGCTTACAAAGATAAGGTCAGCTAATTTCATCACACACACACACACAAGAGCGCTTACAAAGATAAGGTCAGCTAATTTCATCACACACACACACACACACACACACAAAAGATGATATGTCGCACTTCGTGTCAGTTGAAGCCTCGCTTGGCGTGCAGCACGTGCGGTCCGGGTAGGCCAGGCCGCTTGGGGACGTGAGTAGTGGACACAGAGGTGTGAAGTGTCTGCCGGGCAGGCTAGCTGAAGGGCTGGTGAGAGGGGTGCGTTGAGGCGTAGCAAGTTTTGTATATATATATATATATATATATATATATATATATATATTGTTACTAGCCTGTCTCGTGTTCACCGCCAGTTGGGAGTGTGTGGGTGGGTGGGGTGGGGTCGGAGGCGGGCTCATTGACAGAGCCACATCGCTATTAAGAAACTGATTCAAATATGTATGCAGTCGAACGACAAGTTTCATTTTCAGCTGGGACTCGAATACAGTATTATTATTACCTGCAAGTTGACCTCTCTGCCTCTCTTTTGGATTTAATAAAAAAGAAAGAAGTAGAGAGAGAGAGAGAGAGGGGTGCGTGGGTGGTGGGGGGGTTCTTGTTTGAACTTTGTCACACGTGCGACAATATATAGTTTGTGGGTCGGGGGGGAGGACAGTGGCGGGAGGAGGGGGTCGGGGGGGGTAAAGTGTCAAGTTATGGCCTTGAGATGCAGCGGCCTATTACTGCACTTTGGAGGTGGAGGGGGGGGGGGGGGGGGGGTCGGGGAGATCGCTTCAAGTTCGGAACAGAGCGAGACTCAGTGTATGGGCGGGGGGGGGGGGGGGGGGGGGGGGGGGGGGACAAAACGAGAAAATTAAAACCGTTAACCATAATCCATTTTAGTTTACACCTGTAAAATGTTAAAATGATAATGGCAGTGATGTACATACATGTACGTGGTTTTTTTCTTTCTCAGTGTTTCTGCAAAGCCTGCTGATGTACAAGTGTGGCCGATATGTGTATCCTTTGCTGTGCTTTTCCCTTTGAATGAACTGATTTTTAAATACTGAATTGGTTGGCTGAAATTTGAGTGGACTGTGTGTGTGTGTGTGTGTACGTGCGTGCTTGCGTGCATGCATGCTGGAAATTTGGCAAAGTCAGTTACCCTGTAGGCACCCCAAAACCTGACATTCAGATGCAGACATTTATGACTTGGGGAAAAAAAATTAGTCTTTTATTTTTTGGTGAAAAAATCAAAGCCTGTTGGATATACAAGAACAGTGTATTCACAAACTGAGGAAAATACTAAGTGAGCTAAAACTTTGGTGTTTATTATTGATCATTTGACACAGTTACTTCCCTTTGAATGGGATTTGGTAGCGAAAGGGCAGCGGGAGGTCTAGGGCCAAATGGGTTAATGCCTGATATCTTTTTAAAGTATTGTGCACTCACTGGCTCAGTTGCACATGCACGTATGCTGTGGATTAATATTGGTTTAGTTTTTGGTGCCTGTCTTTACCCAAAGAAAATCTGTTTGATGCCGCTTAGCAGTTAAAACTTAATGTTTAAATGAAGGAAAATGATCTATGTGTTCTTTAGCAGAGACACTTCATTTGGAATAGTATGAAAGCAAATCACTCATGATCAGGTGAAAAAGATAGGAATGATCTGTTTGTTTGCCTTGATGACATTTACAAAATGTTTTCTGTTTCCTTTCAGGGCCAAGTTGCAACCTCTGGAACCTGCAGTGGGAGGGTGGGAGGCGGTGCCATTTGGAGAGGAACTGGACCTAGCTACAAGAACTTGATTGATATTTTGTGTGTTTGTTTGTCAAAGATAGTGTGATAGGATATTGTCAGTCTGGACATAGCTACTTTTGGTCTGCTTTTTTCTTTGAATTGATTTGTTCAACAATTGGTTGCTTGAATTTTGAGTGGATGATTGAGGTAAAGTATTGTGCACTCAGTTGCATATAGTATAATAATGTCCCAGGGATTAGGTTAGCTAAAGCAAATTGTGAATGTGCTTGTGAAATAGCTGCTTATTTGTTGATGTTAATATTATTATTCATTTATGTAGTTTTTGATTGAGTTATTTGGCTTGGTTAAATTTGATGTCTTTTAAAGTATTGTGAAGAAGATAGGACTGTTCTGTTGATCTGATTGTCTTGATTACATTTCCAAAGAAAGTGTTTTGTGTTTGCCTGCAGGATGAAATTCCAACCTCTGGAACCTGCAGTGGAATAGGCAATGCCCTTTGGAGAGGAACTGGACAGTTTAAACTTAATGTTTAACTGAAGGAAAATGATCTGTGTGCTCTTTGGCAGCAGACACTTCATTTGGAATAGTATGAAAAGAAAACGCTCATGGTCCGATGCAGAAAATAGGACTGATCTGTTGATATATTGTTTATATATCTGTTGTATATATATATATATATATATATATATATATATCAGAATATTTCAGCTAAGCAACATTGTCCATCACCCCTATCAGTCTGTACAGTGTGTGTGTGTGTGTGTGTGTGTGTGTGCATCTTTTGCATAGTCTCACTCAAACCCTTGTCTACATTATGTGTTAGCTTTTCCTCTTCTTTTTTTCTTATATATTTTTTTTTATTGCTGATTCCATTTTCCATCTTGATGTACATTTTGTGTGTTATACTATGCTTGCTCAGCGCTTTGAGCCACAGGGTAGGTGCTTTACAAATTTCTATTATTCTTGTTATATGTTTGCCTTGATTTCATTTACGAAGTGTTTTGTGTTTGCTTTCAGGTCCAAGTTGCAACTTCTGGAACCTGCTGTGGGAGGATGCCCTTTGGAGTGAACAGGACATAGCTACAATAACTTAACTTGATCAGTTTTTCTTGTTGTTTGTCAAAGCTCAATTTTTCTGTTCTTGTTCTTGTTTGTCATTATCATTGATGTAAAGTATTGTGTATAATAACGTCCCTGGGATTAGCTTAACAAAAGTAAAAAATTTACAAGGTGTTTTGTGTTTGCTTTCAGGACCAAGTTCCAACCTCTGGAAAGTGTAGTGGGAGAGTGGGTAGGAGGCAATGCCTTTTGGAGAGGAACAGGACTTAGCTACAATAACTTGATCAATTTTTTGTGTTCTTGTTAAATCTAGTCTGATAGCATTTTTTCACTATGTTCTTTGCTGAGTTTTTCACTTTGAATGAAGTGATTTGTTCAATAATTGGTTGACTGAATTCTTAGTGGACCATGTGTGTGTGTGTGTGATAGCATTTTTTCAATATGTTCTTTGGTCTGCTTATTTGTTTGAATGAAGTGATTTGTTCAATAATTGGTTTAGGTTTTCGTGTTTGTCTTTACCCAAAGAAAATCTGTTTGATGCTTACCAGTTTAAATTTAATGTTCAAAGGAAGAAAAATAATCTGTGTGTTCTTTGGCAGCAGACATTTCATTGGGAATAGTATGTAAAGAAAACACTCATGGTCAGGTGAAGAAGAAAGGGCTGACCTGTTGATATGTTTGTTTGCCTTGATTACATTTACAAAGTGTTTTGTGTTTGCTTTCAGGTCCAAGTTGGAGCCTCCGGAACCTGCCATGGGAGGGTGGGAGGCAATGGCCTTTGGAGAGAAACAGGACATAACGACAGTAACTTCATACATTTTGTGTGTTCTTGTTTGACAAAGCTAATCTGATAGCATTTTGTCAGTATGTTCTTTCGTCTGCTTTTTTCTTTGAATGAATTGATTTGTTCAATAACTGGTTGATTAAATAGATTGTGTGTGTGTGTGTGTGTTGTCTGTAGGTAAATAGTTATTGTTTGATAGGTGATAATGGTAGACTGCAATATTTACTATTGTGTTTATTGAAGTGTGTGCTAATGTGGTTTTTGTTCATCAGTTGTTTGTACAGCACAATCAGTTTAACTCTGGTTGGAGAACAGCGCCTTATGAGAATTCTTTATTATTATTATTCTCATTGATGTAAGGTATTCTGCACTGAGTTCCATCTAGTATGATAATGTACCAGGCATTAATTAGCTTAATGAAAGCGCAATTATTGTCAATGTGCCTGTGAAATAGCTGCCTAGTTGTTTAAGATTTATTTAGTGATTGGTTTCGGTATTTTGGCTTGGTTAATATTTGATGTCTTTTAAAATATTTGTTTTATTTTCATGCTGTTTGAAATAAAGTATCTGCTATCAAAGAACACATATATCATTCTCATTTATTTTTCTTCATTCAAACATTGTTTAAACTGCAGCCTGATTTTCTTTGGGTAAAGACAGGCACCAAAAAGACAGGCACACAAAAAATCAGGCTGCAGTTTAAACAAAGTTTGAATGAAGAAAAATAAATGAGAATACAGGACATTAAAATTCAATTACTACTGCTACTCCAGACTCAAAGTACTCTGTGTTTTATAATATATGTGTACTTATGTTCGTATATTGTACTGTGTGTTATTTTACTGGTATCTTTTATGCAGCCATAAGGCAAATTTCTATGTTATTCATAGACAGTATTCTGTATTCATTAGTGTTTTGTGTTTGCTTTCAGGGCCAAGTAGCAACCTCTGGAACCTGAATTGGGAGGGTGGGTGGGAGGCCCCTTTGGAGAGGAACAGGACATAGCTATAATGATTTGGCTTGGTCGAGTTTTCATGTTCTTGTTTGTGAAAGATAGTGTGATGGGATATTTTCAATATATTCTTTGGTCTGTTTTTTCTTTGAATGAATTGATTTGTTCAATTGTTTGAATTTTGAGTGGATGATTGAGGTAAAGCATTGTGCACTCAGTTGTATCTAGTATGATAATGTTCCAGGCATTAGCTTAATGAAAGCAAATCATCAATATTGCTTGTGAAATAGCGGCTTATTTGTTTATGTTAATATTATTGATTTGTTTAGTGACTGGTTGCATGATTTTGGCTTGGTTAATATTTTATGTCTTTTAAAATATTGTGCACTCACTGACTTGGTCATAAATGCAAATATACAGTGGATTAATTTTTGGTGCCTGTCTTTACTGAAAGATAATCCATTTGATGCTTAGCAGTGAAAACTTGTTGTTTAAATGAAGGAAAATAATCTGTGTGTTCTTTAGGAAGAGACACTTCATTTGGAATAGTATGAAAAGAAATCATTCATGGTCAGTAAAAAAAAAGCTAGGCATAATCTGTTGGGTTTGTTTGCCATGATGACATATACAAAGTGTTTTCTGTTTGCTTTCAGGGCCAAGTTGCAACCTCTGGAACCTGAAGGGGGTGGGAGACAATTCCTTGGACATAAACAGGACATAGCTGTAATAACTTGATCAATTTTTCGTGTTCTTGTTTGTCAAAGCTAGTTTAATAGCGTTTTGTCAATATGTTCTTCAGTTTGCATTTTTCTTTGAATTGATGTGTTAAATAACTGGTTGATTGAATTTTGAGTGGACCACTGATGTTGAGTATTGTGCACCGAATTGTTTCTAGTATGGTAATGTGCTTGTGAAGTAGCTGCTTATTTGTTTATGTTAATATTATTGATTGGTTTAGTGATTGGTTGATTGATTTTGGTTTTGTTAATGTTTGATGTCTTTTAACGTATTGTACCCTCATGGTCAGATGAAGAAGATGGGACTGATCTGTTATGTTCATTTGCCTTGATGACATTTTCAAAGTGTCTGGTGTTTACTTTCAGGGCCAAGTTGCATCCTCTAGAACCTGAAGTGGGCAGGAGACAGTTCCCTTTGGACATAGCTATAATAAATTGACTTCATTGATTTTTTGTGTTCTTGTTGGGTCAAAGCTAGTCTGATAGCATTGTTTTGAAGATATTCTTCTGTCTGCTTTTTTCTTTAACTGAATTGATTTGTTCAGTAAGTGGTTGGTTGAATTTTGATTGGACCATTGATGTTAAGCATTGTGCACTGAGTTGTATCTAGTATGGTAATGTCCTTGTGACAATGTGCTTTTGAAACAGCTGCTTATTTGTTTATGTTAATTTGACTGATTTGTTTAGAGAGTGATTTTGGCTTGGTTAATATTTGATGTCTTTGAAAATATTGTACACTCATTGTCAAATGAAGAAGATTGTCTTTGAAAGTATTGTACATTCCTGGTCAGATGAAGAAAATACGACTGATCTGTTATGTTCGTTTGCCTTGATAACATTTACAAAGTGTTTTGTGTTTGCTTTCAGGGCCAAATTGCAACCTCTGGAACCTGCAGTGAGAGGGTCGGTGGGAGGCAATGCCCTTTGGAGAGGAACAGGACATAGCTACCATAACTTGATTGATTTTTCATGTTCTTGTTCGTGAAAGACAGTGTGAGAGGATATTTTCAGTATGTTGTTTGGTCTGTTTTTTTCTTTGAATGAATTGATTTGTTCAATAATTGTTTGAATTTTGAGTGGATCACTGAGGTAAATTATTGTGCACTGATTTGCATCTAGTATGATAATGTCCCAGGTATTAGCTTAACGAAAGCAAATCGTCAATGTGCTTGTGCAATAGCTGCTTATTTGTTTGTGTTAATATTACTGATTTGTTTAATGATTGAGTGATTTTTGGATTGGTTAATATTTGATGTTTTTAAAGTATTGTGCACTCACTGGCTCAGTTGCAAATGCAAATCTGCTGTAGATTAATATTGGTTATTTTTGGTGCCTGTCTTTACCCAAAGAAAATCGGTTTGATGCTTAGCATCTAAAACTTAATGTTTAAATGAAAGAAAATGATCTCTGTGTTCTTTAGCAACAGACGTTTCATTTGGAATAGTATGAAAACAAATCACTTATGGTCAGGTGAAGAAGATGGGACTGTTCTGTTGATCTGTTTGTTTGTCTTGATCACATTTACAAAATCTTTTGTGTTTGCTTTCAGAGCCAAATTGCAACCTCAGGAAGCTGAAGTGGGTGGGTGGGTGCGTGATGGGAGGCAGTACCCATTGGGGAGGAACAGGACATAGCTACAATAACTTGATTTGATAGATTTTGTGTGCATTCTTCTTCGTCAAAGCTAGTCTGATAGAATTTTTGAATATGTTTTTCGGTCTGCTTTTTTCTGTGATTGAATGACTTGTTCAGTAAAAGAAAATGCGTTTGAATGTTGGCAGTTAAAAGTTAATGTTTAAATGAAGGAAAATAATGTGTGTTCTTTTGTAGCAGACACTTCATTTGGAATAGTATGAAAACAAACCACTCGTGTTCAGGTGAAGAAGATAAGACTGGTCTGTTGATATGTTTGTTTGCCTTGATGTCATTTACAAAGTGTTTTGTTTTTGCTTTCAGGGTCAAGATGCAGCCTCTGGAACCTGCTGTGGGTGGATGGAAGGCAATGACAATGAACAGATTCATAAAGTCCCTTAAGAAGTTCTGTCCTAGGTGAGAAGGCATCCGAAGTGGACCAGCCATGAGGAGCAGCTGCTGACTTTCTGGCCATGGCCCACCACGTTTGGAGAGAAAGGGGAGAAAATGGACATGTAGACCTAGACTGCTCTTAGCGTCTTCACATTCTAGAATTCCGTTCCTTTTTGTACACTTTGTGAAATAGCTACTTTTTATGTTAAAACATAGACACCACACCCACCACACACGTACACATACCACATCCTCCACACACAAACACCCCTGCCCACCCACACCTTCCACATCCCACACACAACATACAGCCACAGACATCCATACCCCCCTTCCCACACACACCAAACCCCTGCCACACAACCCCTGCCACACCCACCCAACATCCCTCACTCGCCTACACTTCACACACAAACACCCACACACCCATACGCACCCCTACCCCCACCCAACACATGCACACCACACACCAGAAACATGCACACACACAACACACCTATCCCTCACACCACACACACTGACGCACACCACATTCGCCCCCCCCCCCCCCACCCCCCACAACCTACAGCCCCACTTTGACTCCCACACACCACATCACACATCCCCCCCCCCAACATACAGCCACAGACATTCCTACCACCCCCCCTTCCCACACCCCCTCCATAAAAACTCTCCACACACACCCCACATCCCTCGCATACACACCTACCACATGCACCCCCCCCCCCCTCACACACACATACCCTCAGCCCCCACACTGACTTATGCACACCACATCACAAATACACACACTGCCCCCCACCCACCCCCTACACATGACATGCATACTACGCGCACACACACACCACCCCCACCCATCCATCCACACCCCACACGACATGCACCCTATACCACTCCCTCAACACCCCCCCCCCCCAAACCCAGGCACACAACACCATATTGCACACATGCACCCCACCCCGTGATGCACTCGCACACACCACACATACAGGTACCTCCATCATGCCACCTATCACCCTCCCACATACACGCACACACCTCGGCCCACCACCACACATCCCCCCCCACACACACTAACACTCACCCCCACACCACAAACCCACAGATACACACCCCACACCTCAGACATGCACCTCTGCGCACCCCCCCTCACACACTCCTAATCCTCAGGGCCCCCACACTGACTTCATGCACACCATATCACAATACACCCCCCCACACACACACACACACATGACATGCATACCACCCACACACACCAAACCCCCACCCATCCATCCACACCCCACACGACATGCACCCTACACCACTCCCTCAACACCCCCCGCACACGCACAACACACCATATTGCACACACGTGCACCCCACCCCCTCATGCACTCCACGTACAGGCCACACATACAGGCACCTCTGATACATCATGCCACCTATCACCACCACCACCCCTCCCACCCACCCCAACACAAACGCCATCCCATCACACAATGCCCCCACACACTCTTACATCCCCCCCCCCCACCAAACACCCCCCCCTTCCCTACACACACACACTCCAACATCCCCCACACCACAGCCCTCACGGATGCCACCCCGACCCCCCCCCCCCACCACACCTATACCGCCCCATTACACACCACACGCATCTACATTTCACCCACACTACACCCTGACACACACCCATACACAACGCACCGTATCACACACACATGCTTGACTGTGCGTAAAACACCAAATTACTTGCACATGCACCCCTGCCCCCACATACCCGGCACCTACCACAGACCCCCCCACCCCCCACACACACACACACATCACAACATGCACCCACACCAAGATACCCTATACCACCCACCCCCCTCGACACACTTGCACATCCACACCTCCCCCACCCCCACACACTACCACAAACACCCCCCACACGCACACACAGATGCTCCCCCACCCCCACACCACACATACAGGCACCTACACATGCCTCGCCCCTACCCCCCCCCCCCCACCACTACCACATCACTCCACACGCATTCACACCCTCCCTACCCAACCCCCACACACCCAACCACACGTACGCAGCACACACAAACCAACACAAGCACCACACGCGTACACGTACCACATCACACACAAACACCCCTGCCCACCCACACATCCCACATACAACATACGGCCACAGACATCCCTACCCCCCTTCCCACACACACCACATCCCTTCCACACACACCCAACATCCCTCACACACCCCCTATACTTGACAAACAACCACACACACACCCCATGCGCACCCATACCACCACCCACCACATGCACACCACACACCAGAAACATGCACACACACCTCCCCCCCCCCCCCCCTCACATCACACCACACTGATGCACACCACATTCGCACCCCCTTGCACCCCCCACCCACACATACCCTCAGCCCCCACATTGACTCCCACCAACCCGCCCCCCCCCCCCCCACACACACCCCATAAAAAATACAGCCACAGACATTCCTACCCCCCCTTCCCATACACACCACAGCCCTCCATACAAACTCTCCACACACACCCCACATCCCTCACACACACCGACATACACCACATGTGCCCCCCCCCCCCCCCCTCCACAATACCCTCACAGCCCCACATTAACTTTCATGTACACCTCAATACGCACACCTCCCCACCCCCACACATGACATGCACGCCACACAATCCTTACCACCCCCGCACCCCCCACCCCCCAGCTCACCTCCCCACCCCCACACATGACATGCACGCCACACACACATCCTTACCACCCCCCAGCTCACCTCCCCACCCCCACACATGACATGCAGGCCACACCATCCTTACCACCCCCCAGCTCACCCCCCCCCCATCCCCCCCCCACAAACACCACCTCTACCCCCACCCCACCCCTCCATCCATAGCCCACAACATGCACCCTATACTACCACCTCAACACATCGACACCCCTCAAACACAACATATTGCACACATGCACCCCACCCCCTTGTGCACTCCACACACACACCACACCACACATACACATGCCCCCTATCACCACCACACACGCCTCAGCCCATACACCCACCACCACACAACACCACCACATACTCCTACACACTCCCCACCACGGCACACACAAACCAACCCCCCCTCACACACACACTCTAACACCCCTCACGGCACACACAAACCACCCCCCCCCACACACACACACTCTAACACCCCTCACACCATACACCCCACCCCATCACCCCCTACCCACACATCTTGCACACACATCACAACATGCACCTACACCCTATACCCCCCCCCCCCCCCCATACCCATGCACAACACACACAGATGCACCCCCATCCCTGCCCCACACCACACATACAGGCACCTACACATGCCCCGCCCCCTATTAACACCCAACACAGCCCCCCATCCTCCCACCACATCACACAACACACATACCCAACCCAACCCGCACCCACCTCACATACTCCTTCACACACCCCACCACACGTACGCAGCACACACAAACCAACACGCCACCACCACCCACACATGCACACCACACAAACCAACCCCCTGCACCCCACACCCTACATGCAACCCCACCACAGACCCTACACCCTCTCCCCACCCCCACCGCAGACATCCCCTGCACACACACCCAAACATGTAACCCCCAACCACACACACATCCCACATAACCCCTGCACACACCGCTACACAATCACACATGCACACCACACACAAATGTGCATGCCCCCCCCCCCCCCCCCTGCACACCAACCCCTACACACACACCACAACACCATATCGCACCCCCACACACACCACACATACAGGCACCTCCCATACATCCCCCCCCTCCCACATACCCCCCCCCCCCCACCTCACACCTATACACCAACTCCCCACATCCCACACAACCCATGCACACACCCTTACGCAACCCAAACACACCCCAACACACATCCCGCTCAACCCCATCACACACTGCTACACACTCGCCCATCCACACCCCCACACACAAACATGCATGCCCCTCCACCCCCACCCTCCATGCACACTATACACACACACCCAACACCCCATATCACCCTCCCACACAGACACACACACCCCACCACCACACATGCACCCCAACCCCCACCACACAAACACCACACCACCTGCCCACATACCCCCCCCCCATCACCACTCCAACATCCACACACTCCACCTCCCCCCTTCACATACACCCCTCCACCACACATCCCACACAACCCCTGCACTCCTGCACCCACCCACCCCACCCCTACACAGCACACACAACCCCTGCACATACCCCTACACACACTCCATGCACACATAAATCATGCCCCCACACCACACATGCACATCCCACCACTAACACCACAGCACCCCCCCACCCACCCACACACACGTGCGCACACAGCCCATGCACACCACACACCCCTACAAACACACCTCATCCACAGCACACCGCAGTAACCCCCCCCCCCCCCCCCCACCAACACACACACCCAACCCACATCACAGGCCCCCCCCCCCGCCAACTCACAACACACACAGTGTGATGTAGTGTGAATGTGTATGTCATGCAAAGTGTAGCGTGTCCGATGGGACTTAATTGTGTTCTTGAGAATCTAAAATTGTTTGTTGGGATGCTAGGTCAGTTTGTGTAGCATGCCTCTACAATACGTGGTTGCTAGGAAATGTGAATACTATCACTGTTGCCGGAACTTTTTTTGCATGGAAGCACACTGTGCTTGCCACCTATGTCTGCACTATCCCTGCCAACTGAACTAAGGTGGAAAGTAGAGGCAACGGGAAGAATTTCGGTCTTTTCTGCATTTAGTTTGAGCTTGTTTCTGTGCAGCCAGCCTACAAGACTTTTGTGATGCAGTCTGGATATCGCAGAGGAGAGACTAAACCTTTCCTAAGATTTTGGAAATGAAGAGCAGATTTGACACGGGTCCAAAATGCTTTAAGTCATTAGGACTCGAGGTTTTTTTAACAGTGGGGTTACTACGGGCTGCTTGAACTGATGTGGGACGGTTCCAGAACAGAGAGCTGTTTACAATTCTTGTGATAAGGGTAATAACAGTAGCTCGGAAAGGCATTCTTCAGTCGGAGAAGTAGGGATGGGGTCTAACATGCAGGTTTTGATGGGCGATTCAACAATGAGTTTACGAATCTCCTCTTCTGTGACAGGCTCAAAAAGGCAAAGTTTAGGACCGTCATAGAGAATACTGCTGGTTCAGAAGGGTTAGCATCAAGGTCTTGCAGAACGTTGTAGCTTTTCTGAGAGAAAAACGTGCAGAATCTGTCCGCGAGTGCAGAACGTGGTATGGGAGTGGTGTGGTCTTTGACTTGCCAAGAAGCCCATCACCCACCACCACACAACACCCCCACATACTCCTACACACTCCCCACCACGGCACACACAAACCAACCCCCCCTCACACACACACTCTAACACCCCTCACGGCACACACAAACCACCCCCCCCCACACACACACACTCTAACACCCCTCACACCATACACCCCACCCCATCACCCCCCTACCCACACATCTTGCACAACACACAACATGCCCAACCATAGCCCACCCCCCCCCCCCCCATACCCATGCACAACACACACAGATGCACCCCCATCCCTGCCCCACACCACACATAAGGCACCTACACATGCCCCGCCCCCTATTAACACCCAACACAGCCCCCCATCCTCCCACCACATCACACAACACATATTCCCAACCCAACCCAACCCGCACCCACCTCACATACTCCTTCACACACCCCACCACACGTACGCAGCACACACAAACCAACATGCCACCACCACCCACACATGCACACCACACAAACCAACCCCCTGCACCCCACACCCTACATGCAACCCCACCACAGACCCTACACCCTCTCCCCACCCCCACCGCAGACATCCCCTGCACACACACCCAAACATGTAACCCCCAACCACACACACATCCCCATAACCCCTGCACACACCGCTACACAATCCACATGCACACCACACACAAATGTGCATGCCCCCCCCCCCCCCCCCCGCACACCACCCCTACACACACACCACAACACCATATCGCACCCCCACACAACCACACTACACACCTCCTCATCTCCCCCCCCTCCACATACCCCCCCCCTCCCCGACCCCTACACCCTATACACCAACTCCCCACATCCCACACAACCCATGCACACACCCTTACGCAACCCAAACACACCCCAACACACATCCCGCTCAACCCCATCACACACTGCTACACACTCGCCCATCCACACCCCCACACACAAACATGCATGCCCCTCCACCCCCACCCCTCCATGCACACTATACACACACACCCAACACCCCATATCACCCACACATGACACACACCCCACCACCACACATGCACCCCAACCCCCACCACACAAACACCACACCACCTGCCCACATACCCCCCCCCCATCACCACTCCAACATCCACACACTCCACCTCCCCCCTTCACATACACCCCTCCACCACACACATCCCGCACAACCCCTGCACTCCTGCACCCACCCACCCCACCCCTACACAGCACACACAACCCCTGCACATACCCCTACACACACTCACATGCACACATAAATCATGCCCCCACACCACACATGCACATCCCACCACTAACACCACAGCACCCACCCACCCACCCACACGTGCGCACACAGCCCATGCACACCACACACCCCTACAAACACACCTCATCCACAGCACACCGCAGTAAACACCCCCACCCCCCCCCCCCCCCCCAAACACACACACCAACCCACATCACAGCCCCCCCCCCCCCCCCCCCCCAACTCACAACACACACAGTTGATGTATGTGTGAATGTGTATGTCATGCAAAGTGTAGCGTGTCCGATGGGACTTAATTGTGTTCTTGAGAATCTAAAATTGTTTGTTGGGATGCTAGGTCAGTTTGTGTAGCATGCCTCTACAATACGTGGTTGCTAGGAAATGTGAATACTATCACTGTTGCCGGAACTTTTTTTGCATGGAAGCACACTGTGCTTGCCACCTATGTCTGCACTATCCCTGCCAACTGAACTAAGGTGGAAAGTAGAGGCAACGGGAAGAATTTCGGTCTTTTCTGCATTTAGTTTGAGCTTGTTTCTGTGCAGCCAGCCTACAAGACTTTTGTGATGCAGTCTGGATATCGCAGAGGAGAGACTAAACCTTTCCTAAGATTTTGGAAATGAAGAGCAGATTTGACACGGGTCCAAAATGCTTTAAGTCATTAGGACTCGAGGTTTTTTTAACAGTGGGGTTACTACGGGCTGCTTGAACTGATGTGGGACGGTTCCAGAACAGAGAGCTGTTTACAATTCTTGTGATAAGGGTAATAACAGTAGCTCGGAAAGGCATTCTTCAGTCGGAGAAGTAGGGATGGGGTCTAACATGCAAGTTTTGATGGGCGATTCAACAATGAGTTTACGAATCTCCTCTTCTGTGACAGGCTCAAAAAGGCAAAGTTTAGGACCGTCATAGAGAATACTGCTGGTTCAGAAGGGTTAGCATCAAGGTCTTGCAGAACGTTGTAGCTTTTCTGAGAGAAAAACGTGCAGAATCTGTCCGCGAGTGCAGAACGTGGTATGGGAGTGGTGTGGTCTTTGACTTGCCAAGAAGCCCATCAGACACTGAAAAGAGCTGTTTGGTGTTTCAACAGCTTTTAGCGGAGCTCGAGCACACAAGTTGCTTCGCACTGGCGAGGTCCCCACTGCTGTAACATAGTTTTGTTCTGGCGGTGGTCCACGGCCTCTTCGGTCTTTTGGGGGTCGGAGTACACAGACGACTGAGCAATAAGCCATCTCGCTTCTGTGGACGTAAAGCTACATGTTTACTTACTTGAACAGTTCTCAATCCTGGTACTGAAGTGAAGTTTCCTCGCTGTCCTTACTAAAGTCGTCTTTTAACTGTGTGCATACTTCAGTTAAAAGTGTTTGTTGTCAATGATATTTAAGACATTAATTATACTAATGAGTAATGACAATCCAAATGCATACAAAATATCTACCACCACCACCACAACAACGACATCAAAAACTCCAATCGCATAAAAAAGAGAAACGATCACAAGTTGCCGAGAGTCCAGACGAGATCGAGAGGCGGGAGGTGAGCTGGACTCTAGCGAACACACACACACACACACACACACTTATTCTCATATCGTTCGAGGACCACGAACCGACGGGATAAAAGTGGACATTGGCCGAAGAGTTGGACTATCATTTGCGGGTCAAGGGAAGGTCAAGAGGAGGGAGGTGGTGCTAGACCCTCGAGAGCCCAGGAGAGATCAAGAGCAGGGAGGTGGAACTGGGCTCTAAAAGTTGGACTATCCTTTGCTTCAGTTGTTCTCCAACAGCTGTGCTACGGACATCATCTTTGTGACCCTCCTCTGCACAGCAAACAGCAATTAGCGGAGTACAATAGTTGCTTCACACTGGCGGTAGTCCACGGCCTCCTCGGTCTTTCGAGCATCGGATTGCGCGGATGAGCCACTCACTCTTTCTCCCCTCCCCTTCCCCCGCCCCTAACTGAAGCCATTTCGCTTCTGTGGACGTAAAGCAACAAGTTAACTTACTGTTTAAGAACAAGCACAGTAAAGAAAGGTGCTCTTGGCACAAGGATGAATACTGCTCTTGCCCAGCAGTAATATTGTGTAAGTAGGAGTCCATACATAGTGTACAAGCTTAGTTAGTAGAATTTAACGTTCCGCAAACTGCACACGGTCATCTCGGGACGATGGAAACGCAGTTTTAAATCTCAGATTCAAGAACCCCATCAGAATCCACAAAAGGTTTACGATCACGAACAAAAAAACTGGTTCAATCACAGTTTTAGATATAACGCAATCCAAGTGAGTACAGTTTGATATTTTACACTGACATCTGGTGACAGACACTGTCTCCTTCAGAAATTTAAAAATATCATATTCTGGGCTAAAAGGAACAGCGACAGGAATAAACAGTCGTAATAGATGATTTTCTGTGCGGGTAGTCCACATTTTAAGAAAATATAACGGCCCATTTAGACGTGTAGATCATACGCATTTACTAAGACAACAGAAGGAAATCTATACACTCGTGATATATAGTCCACACATGCCTAGTTATGTATGTGTATATATATATAGAGAGAGAGAGACGTGAGTTATATATATAAAATGTCCAGTGTTTATTAACAGTGTGACAGGTCGTGGGGAATAGATTCCAGACTCAAAATAGATGTTTCACCATTTATTGGTTGTGAAGACAGCATGCTGTGACAAACAATAAACACAATTGTAGGTCCAGCCGAGCATACATTATTTACACATAATAATAATAATATATAAGCATATAATGTTTTTGAAATCAACATCCAAAATTATAGTACTAAGTCATTGTTATGCCTGAAACATTACACTGGAGCCTATGAAACAACCACATAGTACTCTCAATGAAATGTATAAAATAATAAAATGCACTAACCACAATATGCATGAACTGAAGGAACATTGTAAGTCAAAGTTGACAGAACAACTACTAGTGACACCGTTTGACACGGAATGGACGCATCACAGAACAACATCCATTAATAACGTCTCGCCATCATTCACATTCAAGCATACTAAGGGATTGAGGGGTAGGTTGCAGGGAACATCTCATCAGAGTATATGAAACAACTACATAATACTCTCTCATTGAAATTCATACAACTCTAAGTGACATAAGTACTCGCACAACAATTAATAAAGCAACATGACATACCATTCTAGAACTTAATAATCTAAAACCACTATAAAACTAAGCAACTGTAGTACTGACCATGTGTAAGGGGGGAAACATCACAAAACCATTGTTATGAACACAGTATGATGGATGTACCATCATGTCACAGCACAATTCTATCAGTCCACAACTATCACTCATCTTGACTCGGGCACACCCTAGGGATACTTTTATTTACACAACCTGTCATATCAGGGGTGAGGGGAAGGTTGCATGGAACATTTCATCAAAGTATATGAAACGACTACATAATACTCTCAATGAAATACATTCACACCATGCCAGAGGGAGAGAGAATTTAAAAGACTACCAACACCATAGGTGTACACATACAAAACAAACAAGTCATCTAAAACAAGAAGATTACAGACAGACAGGGGTTGGGTCAATAATTACAACAGTAACTGAACACCAAAATGTAATAATGGGGGTCAATCATCACTGTAATTTATATACAGGGCATTCTGGCCATACTACAAGCATAATCACTCCTGAGATGTAAGTGTAAAAACATAATAATAACCATAATATGACTAAGGCAATAAATAAATCTGTCATTGACAATAACTGTAATATAACTAAATAAGTCAAACTGTCATGAACATTTATAGACAAATAACAGATCATAAGAACTATAATCCAAGTCAGTAAGTGAAAGTTATGAACTTTATAAACAAGAAAAATAAAAATAACTATGACTAAATCAATAAGTAAATCTGTCATTAACAGTAACTATAATATAACTAAATAAGTAAAACTGTCATGAACATTTATAGACAAATAATAGATCATCATAAGAACTATAATATAATCCAAGTCACTAAGTGAAACAGTTATGAACTTTATAAACAAGAAAAAGAAAAAAAACTATAATATGACTAAGTCAATAAGTAAAACTTACGACCAGTTATGAACAAATACTACAAATACAATACTACATACTATATCTAATGTATATATGTATATATATTACAATGACTAGATCAACCAGTCAAACCAAAGCAAAACAGAATAAGGACAGGTCACGAATGCTACACTGCCACTGAGTCAGTCAGCCAGGTGTGAATGCCAAAAAAAAACTATGATTCTGTTTGGCCAGCTTGCATGCTATCTATGGGTATACTGACACTTGACCTTGAAGAGAATACTTTATGAATGAGCAATGGTGCCCACATCCACAATTATCAACAACCGGCACTCTACTCTTGTAAGATGGCACTTGGGGTGACCAATAATACAAACTGACAGTAGTCTATCACTGTAGCAGAACTTCCACATATGGCAGCTGATAGTCTAGCCACCTCTCTATAAAGCATTGCAACTTTGCAATATGTTACACTTTACACATGACTGTCTTGCAATTGCATATTAGGAATCTATTGACTAGATGTTTCCTTAAATTGCAAGTAACTTCACATACTAGGCCTAGCCTAGTACCACACATCCTACAGTATTGGACTGAGGTGGACACATCATAGTGTTACTGTAATTCTCCTGCTACTGACCACATCCTAAGTCAAAATACATCACTCAATTTGGCCTTCCACCATGACATTATTCATAGCAGCAACATGACTGAATAAACAAAACAACCTGAACCAGTGGCAGTGAGTATCAAACTAATCAACACATACATAGTATCATACATCAAAGCATAAACAACACAACTGAGCAAATGGCTATCCAACTTACTGGCAACGACGTGATTCTCCCGAACTTGTGGCTGAAATGCAGTCATGGACCCAGGCCAATGGAACACTACATCAAGATGGCTGCCACCTGCGAGAGAGAGAGAGAATTTTATTCTTAATGTCCTCGGATGTCTTGGAGACATATTAGGGACAAACTGTACGAATCTCTTAATTCTAACTTGAGAGCAAAACTGGTTGGCTATAAGACGGTTTAGTTTGGATTAGTCCACCTCTGTCGAGGGGACCCATGTCAGGACCTAGGAGGAAAGTTAAAATTTTGAAATTTGGTGCCCTAGTGGCCTTAAAATTTGTATTTTCCTCAAAAGTTAAAATTTACATTAAAATGCAAATAAAAACCTTCCTAGGACCAGTTTAAAAACAACTATTTCTAACAATAACTTAACTTTTTTTAAAAGACTTTGTTAAGAAATAGCTATCAGCACAAGTTATATTTTATTTTAAGACAGTTGGTTAAAAATCAACTACAGTTGTACCTAATTAGGTTAAAAAGTCATTATTTGCAGCTAATTTGTTTACATTTGTCCAAAGTTAGCGCCTTTGTCTTTATGTTTCTTCCCTCCTCTCTTCTTTTTCTTTGCCATTTCAAACGGCACTGGTGGCTCGGTGGCCTCAGCTTGGTGGGGGGGCGAGTCTGGCTTACTATATGGTTGGTGGGGGGGGCGAGTCTGGCTTACTATATGGTCTAGCTAAAGCACACAAGCGCGCCAAGATGGTAGTGACGTTTTCCTGTTGGTTCATTGGCTGTTCGATGTCGGGTTTGGAGACCCATCCATCGTCTAGCTGTACTGTTTGGGTGGCGACTGACACCTTTTTCTCTAAGTTTACCTGCACCTCTACCTCTACAGTTTTGGTTGCTGCTGCCCGAGGGCTTTCAGTTTGTGTTGCCACTGTGGCAGTAAGACGTTGTTTAACATTATGACTACTTTTTCTGTGGCTCTTTCGATCAGTTTCTGCTCCAGCCTACTGAGGCGGAGCGTTTCTATGTTGGTTTGTATTTGATTTTTCTGGGCTTTAGTTTTTAGGGCCCTAGCGGCCAGTATGGTGACTTTTTTCCGTGCAGCTGGCGTACAAGTTTGAACTATGTTTCCCGCAGCATCCGCGTAGCTACGTTTTGGTGGTTCGAGTGTTCTTGAGACTGCGGGCTCCTCACGCCAGAAGGGGTCGTGCGGCGCAGTCTCTGCTATCAGCTGTAGTGGCTTTTTCCTATTCTCTACTTCTACGTGTGCTCGTTTTAAGGCTTCCGAATATGGGATAAAGGTCCCAGACCGGATTCTGTTCGCGATAAGGCGCAAACGTTGTTGTGGACAGCCTTGGTAGGCTGCCGAGTGAGGGCCTCCGCAGTTGAGGCAGCAAAGTTTGTTAGGACACACGTCAGGCGTGTGGCCCCGACTGCCGCAGCGTGGGCACACCGGCACTTTGCTCCTGCATTGTGCCTTAAGGTGGCCCAGCTTGTTGCACGTGGTGCATCGCCTGACCGGTGGCACATAGGCATGCACCACGAACTCCTGGTAGTCCAGTTTAATGCTACTTGGTAACTGCGCTGAGAAGGTTATTTTGATGGCCTGGGATCGTGTGCCGTCCCGGTTAGTCAGGCGGCGCACTTCTTTTACGGTTGAGTGGTCTACCAGGAATTGACAGTCTACGCTGGTTGGTACTGGCCTGATGACCCCCTCAGTTGTTGGTTGTGGAATGGAGCAAGCCACGTTGACTCCACCGAGCACTTTAGTTTTGAGGAGGGCCTCTTGCTGTTGTCTCGATCGGCAGCCGATGAGAAACTTGCCCGATGGTAGTGGGCGTTGCGACAGGATGGGCCCTATGGTTTGTTGGAAAAGACTCGCTGTCCTTGGCCCATTGTCTAGGAAGCTAGCAACCCCTGTTCCCAGGTCTTCTAGTACTACGGGATGCTGCAGAAACGTTGGTGGTGGTTGGTTGCCTTGCCGGCGAAAAGGTCAACCGGCAGGGGCGGATTTTGGTTTTTCGTTAGTTTTTTTCTGGACTAGTTCTGTTTCAGTCAGTGATTTTCCTGTTTCTTTGGGCTTTTCTGTTTGTGTTTTGGAACTGAGTTTAGCTTTAGCCCGACGGGCCTTTTTGTTTAGTCTCCGTCGGCGCTGCAAAAAGTCACTGCCTTCGGAAGTTTCACTTTTGATGTTTACTTCTTCATCTTCAGTACTATTTCTGATTCTTTTTGGTGTTTTAGAGAGATTCATGGTTGTATTTGTCCAGTTTCCTACAAAGTTGTCATCGTTCACTGGAAGAACGCCAGAGTCGTTACATGGATCTACGTCGGACCACATGGTACCGACTTTAGTTATGGCCCTACCCCTACGTTTAGGCTACACCTACTTTCCCTACAATTTTAAATTTTATTTTTGTCCCTATCGCTTAGTTTTAATCTCTACTCAGTCCCTACTTCCTTATTTTAGAATTTGAAACGGCAGGCCGAAATTGGTCTATACCCAGACTTCTGTATCCCTAGTCTAGAATTTGGAGCGGGTATTAAAAAAGTCTACATTGCTATTCTGCCACCTATCAATTTGGAATTGTCTCTCGTTTGCGTTTGGAGCCAAAAAGCTATTCTACCAGGACTATACTCACTACACCATCGCTGCTCTTTTGGGCCGGTGGTCAGCTGTTGCAGTGGCTCTCGGGTAGCTTATTCTCTGGGCCTTTCGTGCCGTGTGCCGCTTGTTCTGCTCCTTGGAGTTGGTGGTTGGCAGAAATCGCTGCGTGCTGGTCGTGCAGCTTTGCTGAGGATGTGGGAAGTCACGCTGCTACCCCGTGGGGCTGATCAGGTCATGGCGCTGTGCTCTGTGGTGGTGCACTCGCCTCTTATTTATATCAGCTGGGCGGACCACACGGACAGCACTGTCCAGCAAAATCTGTGCAGGCTGCCCGAGGCACTTCAAACTACTAGCTTGTTTCTTCTAACTTTTGATTGGGCCCTAACTCAAAAAGTACTAAACACATTATAACGCGGTTTAAAATGCCAAAATCTGCGGACCATTATCTTCTTATCTATCAAAAATTATCCTTGTTATCTAGTCTATCAAATGAAGCTAAAATAAGATTAACTCTGTGGCCCAGCCGTGGAACCGCATTCGCAGCAATTAACCTCAAATTAATTAACTACAACATGACCTATACCCCTAAAAACTATTACAGGTTCGAACCTAGGGCCCTAAAATACACCAAACATTCACTATATACGCAGTCCTCCTACTTATTTACCTAAAAATCAAAAAATAAGCCTGGATAACAAACACACACACCAAATTCGGCGCCAGAATCAGTTCTGCAACCGATTAAATCTGCAAATCCCAAATCCATCTAATCTAAGCCCTGTTCCTACTTCTATAAAATATTTTGAAAGTCTGCATCATACATACTAGCTATAAATATATAAAATTACAATAAATACCTAATTTCTGAAGTTTTACAAAATTATAAATAAATACGTCATTGCGGCTGTAAAGCCGGCAATCAAAAAACAAAATGGCCGCCAATATCGTCTGCTGCTATAATTTCGCCCACAAGCCAGGAATCTTGGTGTTATCAGTAGTTAGAAATAAAATTGGAAAAAAATACACAAACTAGCAGACTGTCACAACAGGATAAAAAGGCGTCGGAGACCGTGGATGAGAAAACGATAATATGCATGAGAAAATGATGATATGCTATTACCCCGCTGAAACAAAAGAATCGGTAGCGGGCTGGGTAAAATATGGCTTTCCGCTGGCAGATCGTATATATCTGAATTTGACATGCGACCGTGTGCACGGCCACTGACGAAGCACACGTACAACGGAGGGGGCCGATAGAGGTTAGCATCTTGCAAAATTTGATTCTCATCGTCTTAAATGGAGGCCAGTAATGCTTACATTACCTCAAGCTGTAGATTGGATCAATTTATGTATATAATTGGAAAAAGAAGCACATTCCTAGGACACACATTAAGACACACTAAGACGCACGCCGCACGCACGCACGCACGCACTGCACTAAGACAAGCTGCACGCACACAAGTACTTCTAACGAGTGTAGTTGCTGGATGTAAGCAGTGTGAGCAAGTGACATTGCAATGCAAGTCGAGGTGGGAAGCCCCTCAGTTACGAGAACAGTATCGTTCTCAGAATATTGTTTTTCGTAAGGGGCTTCTCGCCTTTACGGGCCGCCGGTTAATCGCAATAATTTCAGTTAATTGCAGAGGAGACGCAAGTTGTCCTGAAAACAGAGATGTGCAATGTGTTTACGTTATTCAGCCTCTGACAGTATTCGGTGGAAACGTGCAGGTCAGTCAGTAAAACCGTACAACACAGAAATCTGACAGTATAATGATATACTGAGTAGCTACTCGACCTTAAAAACAACAACTATAAACGGATCATCAGCGCAATACGCCCAGTCGAACGCCACATTTACACCCTAGTAAGATACCGGCACGAAAGTATTGATGAATCAACCAATCGACGCAAACGCACATTTACGGTCGGGCCAATTAAAACCCCTCTTCACCTCCCTACAATGAGAATTAACTCGGTCACGCAAGCGATTCCCTGCTTGAATAGCCCAGTTATCTAAGTGTTGTTGATGGCCCTCCTGCGGCGATATGAACATAACATTATTATTAGAATTAAAAATGTTTACACATAAGCTGCAAATGCCGGCAAGCACGTACAAGGCAAATGGCAGAAATGGACTTTCAGCCTTTCTACGTAGTGTTTTTTCCTGTGCGCCAGCTACTATTTATAGACTATAAGACCAAAGACTGGAAGGGCCCTCCTGTCTATCATTGGCGGGAGCTGCCACAAGTTTCATTTTGTCGCGACAAAAATTATACTTGTGGCAGCTCCCGCCAGTGATACCTGTCCGCACCTCCATACACCCCCACACTCTTCCTTGTCCCAGTCCCTGATAAGCCGCCTTATGGTTTTAGTTATTTCGGCCCTGCGTGTGTAACTTGGGGCGGGCCGGGGATAGCTCAGTGGTTAGAGCGCCGGACTCGTGGTCGAAAGGTCGCGGGTTCAGTTCGAATCCCTGCTGGAGCGGCAGGAGAATTTTCTTCTCCGGGGTCAACTTTCTGTGCTGACTCTTATCAGTTTCGGTATTCGTTCCACCCCCGTGTTACCGCAATAGCACGTAAAAGACCCCGGTCATTCTGCCAAAAGCGCAGGTGGCAGCTTACCGTGAGCTAAACACGCATACACCTTGCATGAAGTGACATGGTGCATAGTTGTATGGAGTACACAGAACGCGCCGAGATGGCAGCAGTTTCTTGTGGCACCAGCCATGCCAGCGCTGTAAGTACACCACTTCGGTGCATATTCAAAAAACGCCGCGCTATAAAAAAGCTATTCACTCATGTAGAATCACATGCGAGCGCACGGTGAGTCTGCTCGAGAGCGGAGAATAATAGCGCTATGTAAAAGCGATCAATAATAATAATAACTGGCGTTTAACTAGGTGTGATAATGACCTAGACTTGAGGTCTGAGTACCGCTGTGTCATGACCCACGTCACCGAGTGGCTTATTCTGTTCACGTTCACTTCAAGGCTGGAGAGTATGCTGCTGCTCGGCGGAATATACATACTTGCGTGAATTTTTCTGGCACTGATACGGCATATCTCTAGTCATATCTCTAGTGGTGAGTATTACATGTTTATTTAATCTAGCAATGCTTACTGCTTAGCGTTTCTCTGGTGAGTATTACACTGTGATGTTTATTTAATCTAGCAATGCTTACTGCTTAGCGTTTCTCTGGTGAGTTTACATATGTATTTCATTTTCAGACCGAGGAAAATGTACTCATCAAAAAAAAAAAAAAAAAAAAAAGCCACGGGTATAATTTGTT
This sequence comes from Alviniconcha marisindica, assembly GCA_018857735.1. Lineage (NCBI taxonomy): Eukaryota > Metazoa > Mollusca > Gastropoda > Provannidae > Alviniconcha > Alviniconcha marisindica. The sequence continues at coordinate 568,180 of JABMCL010001601.1, read as the reverse complement.
TTTGGTTTTTTGAATCGACGTTGCGGCAAATGTGTCTTCATCAGATAATACTGAAATATATAAATAAATAATAATAAAAAAACAAACAAAACAACAACAACAACAACACTGAACTGATAATATCACAAAAGGAAAAGAAGAGGAAACATATCAGAAGTAGACGGCGGTTTCTGAAAATGAAGGGGAGGTGGTTATTAAATAGGCTTTTCACTCGGCAGTGCTTTACTGGTGGGCATTTCTCTGGAAAGTATTAAATAGACTTTTCACTTAGCAGTGTTGGTCTACTGGTCTGCATTTCTTTGATGAGCCCCCCGAAGGGACGCCGGGGATGTCTGTCCATCCTCCCCCTGTCTCAGGGCTGTCATTTGATTCCCTTTTTCTATCTCCTCTCTTAACTTTCTGCATAGTTCTCTTGCTTTTTTCGGTCTTGTCATTTTTCTGCTAATGGTCCATTCTCTTGGCTTTTTGTTTCTCTCCAGAAAACTCTCAAATATTTTTCGTTAAAAGTCAGGCTTTTTGTTATGGCTCTTGTTGAGCAGCTAGGAGATGACAGTTGGTAGGTGGTAGGTGCAGCTTGCTGCCATATGGCACTGGCATTTTCCACTATGCATTTATATAACGGTTTTTTTCTGTTTTTTTCTTTTCTTTTTTCTGTCCATTCCAGAAGAAAAAGAAAGAAAGAAAAACAAGAACAAAAACACTTTAATCTGGTATCAATAAATACGCTTCGAGTGTGTGTGTGTGTGTGTGTGTGTGTGTGTGTGTGTGTGTGTGTGTGTGTGGTGTGTGTGTGTGTGTGTGTGTGTGTGTGTGTGTGTGTAGTGTGTGTCAAGTTCAGGGCCCTCAGGCGGTGTCCCCTCGCCATCGCGCAGCAACTAGTCAATGTACTACGCAATTACTGTTTCAACTGCTGTGCAGGGCAGTTGCGGGTTGTTTTCACTGTGAAAAGCGTTTCGTTTTTGACCGTTTTGGGCAGGAAAAAAACAAAACAAAAAGGGGCAGGAATATGTTAACTGTTACCTGTGTGTGATGTCTAAAAAAATTTTTTTTAGTTAGGGTACTGCTTCAGTCAGGGTAATAGTCTCAAGCCAGTAGAAATATCTTTTATGTTCTTTCATTCACATAATACCTTTTATGCCACATATCAAGTCCAACAAACAGTTGTGAGTGAAAGAGGGTAACTTTATTCATAAAGTGCCAGAATGAATTAAACAGCTTAACAATTGGTGGTCCCGCTTTAATTGCGTACAATTCCGTGCTCTTTGCACTTGCCTTGGCGGGACCACCCCGACTCAAGTTGACATCCGCGCATATGTATCCACACATGTTATTAGTACATGTACATCAATATTCCAGCATCGTTATAGTAAGTTTTGCCTAAACACTAGGCACTGACAAGAACAGCTAATTTTTAGACATATATATGACCCAACTTTAAGCATGTAGCGGCATTTTGGTCATCAAAATATCAACATGATCAAATTACCAATCTTTGACCCATCACTAGATCTCATTTTAATGATAAACTTCCAAACGCCCATTACCCCTCCCTATGCCAATGTAGACTCTTCTCCGGTGTGTGAGCTGAGGGCCACAGCTGTGTGCTATAAGACCATTCCCACGAACGAGGCGGGAGGGTTCCAGGCGAGATCATGACTGAGCAGGGAGGTGGCCGAGCTGGGCTGTGAAAATTGGACTTCTTTCGCTTCGGGTTGTTCCTCAACAGCAGTGCAATACACATTGTCCTTGTGATTCTGCCCAGCACAGCAGTTAAAACAGCTTAGCGTTTAGGCTAATTTTCTCTGTCTGTCTGTCTGTCTCTCTCTGTGTAACAGCTTTCACTAATTTCATGCCGATTTTCATCCTGTTTTAGGAATAAATGTGTGCGTGCGTGCGTGCCACGGTGTGTGCGTGCGCCTGTATGCGCGCGCGCCCGCGCGCGTGTGTGTCAGTCTATGAGAGAGAGATATCCCGTATATATCAAGTATATATCCCGTACCTCAGTGTGAGCAAGTGCTCTTTGTACGTTTTTACAATAATCCCTCCCCGGTTATCAGATCCATGCAATTTCATTACTGTACTGTTAGTAACCCGGGAACCGGAGCAGACGACGCTTTTGTTTTGAAGCGCTGCGTGTTGCGTAACGCCACATGGCCTTCTCACAGCCGACCGGCAATAGCCGCCGGTGCGCGCCATTTTCAAATCTGTTTACTCCCTTAATATTTTGACCGCTTGTCAGTTTGTTTACCTACTCCTTGTTCACCTAGTCCTTTTCGTTATACACCAAAGCCATGTGTAATATAATTTGGCATCTTAGAATGTTTATTTAGATCTTATTTAGACGCAGGATCGAGCTTAATCAGTAGCCGATGCCTCTCTGGGTCCATTCTTTTTGGCCGTCGTCTCGGCCGTATGGCGCGTTCTCTGTTTAGTACTAGTGAATAGTAGTGAATCGTTGTTTTGACTCGATTAAAGTAATTCTGTGTCGATCAATGCTTTGTCGTATGGGATTTTGCTTAGCTGACTTCATGTTTAGTGTTTATTTTGGGTTGAAATTAACTTATTAAGTATTGTGTACTGTAGAAGCTAAGTTGTATTCATAGACTACTTGGTCAGCGCTGTTGGCACCGATTGTTTTAGTGCTAGTCTTTGAGTGTGTCTTGCTTCTCTTACAGAGCGTTGTATTGTAATTGTTATGTACCATTTTAACCGTGGGAGCGTGCACTTTATTCTGATGTAAGTTTTATTAACAGTTATATTTTGTACATTGTGTTAGTTGTGATTTAGTTGTACGAATCTGCTTATAGACAGGTGCAAGCCACGCTTCCCACTCTTGTCAGTTGTAAATTAAATAAGTCATGTGTGTACATTTTGTTTATACGGTTTAAAAGGTTGTAACTGTAGCTTTTATTTTATGTATTTCATGTTTTAATTAGTTTAGTTATTGTTGAGGAAACTATTTGTGCGGGCCAAGGAAACACAATAGTCAGCCATTTTGTGGTCCAGAGGGCCGATTTCATTGTAACGATAGCGTGTGTTCCTTGCGGCCCGCGCAGTTCTATTAGCGGCGTGCGCGTGAGGATTTTGGGTGGGCGGCTGAGAAAGTTGTCTGCTGCTCAGTGTAGAATAAAACCTGATTGCTGCCGTTCGCCTGCTGTGGTCTCCATTTCGACAGACTCCGCTGCCTGCATCACTGTCCTTCTACGCGGCTCTTCCGTTCCATTACATCAGTAATAATTTCATATTTTTCAAGTGTCTTAAATGCTTATGAATCGCAAAAAAAAAACACAAAAAAACAAATATGTCAAGGCAGAATGGGCAAGGGAAATAACCACTGTAACCGCATGATCGGGCGTGTTTTGGCCGAGAGTTTACTTGGAGCCGTAACTGAAGTAAGGCTAATCGTGACGTAACGATAAGACGACTGCTCGGTTGGCATTGTTGCTTCTACAGTTTCAGTGCACAAAACTCCGGATAAATTTGCCCAAAAAGTTGGAAACGGCAACTGGAATGCGGCCATTCCAGTACGAGCCAGTTGCGGATATCAATTTTGGCATCGCCGGACTGGGAGAGTTCAAGTGACGAAGAAGTGTCATGAGAATAGTGGTGGTTATACTTGTGTTATTGTATATTGTGATGTGTGCGATACTACGTGTTGTTGCCTACTTCTTAAGTGTTAATCTTTTACTTATGTACATTGTCTTCACTGAGTTGTGGCTTTATGTGTGGCACCACATTTTCCTTTGAAGGAATAAAGAAGTTCTTGACTTGACTTAACTTATTGACATAAGAGCCACAGAAGCAAAAAAAAAACTGTGCCAACGACAAACAGATGGAAAACCAAACTAACCATAACTAACCCCTCACTAACCCGGCCTCCATCTGGAAACACAATGCCTGCACTGGATTAATAAAGCAAATCCGCGCTAATCAGGACTACCGATGACATAGCATCGGGATATAAACACTGCCGCAGACGAAAAGCGAAATTCAAAATGGCTGCCCTAATCAGGCAAGCTAACAGCGGGTACGAATTGGCCAATAAGCCAAAGATAAAAACGAAAGACGTATCAGTGGTGGAAGAGAAGAGAGAGAAACTACAAAACAACGACAACAACAACAAACAAACACTTTCTGAAAAGAAAGAGGAGGCAGGAAATGTCAGCGAGCAACGTGACAAAGGCTGGATACACCGTGACGGCATAGCAGTGACAACAACACTGCAGACGCTCACGAGACTACCCTCCTCACTCGCCGTACATCGTAAATGAACGCTATAACCCGAGACAACAAAAGGGCAAGCCAAGCCGAGAAAAACTGAACAGTCAATGGCAAGAACCGGTCACTAGCCCAACCACAAACCCCAGGGAGGCCACGAAATCGCTAGTCTATTGAACTAGAACGAACAAAACTTTTTCATCTTTACGTATGATGAAACAAACACGGATAAATTGGGAAAATAAAACACCCAAAGCAGGCTCCCTGATGAGGTCTAGTCTGTTGTGAAAGCTAGAGTAAACACAACGAAAAAGACCGAAACGCCACGCACCTAACAAGGCTTGGGAAAGATGGAATGACAAGGGGGAAATAAACAAAGGCCCAACTACTGGCGGCAATGGCGTCGGAGCTTCATCCTTGGAGACTGATTCGCACTGGAAAATTTTCCAAGTCGGTTACCCTGTGGACATGTATTTGTGCCCAAACTGAATGCTCAGCAGGGTGCGATCTGTGAAGCATTTTTTTCGCGGAAATGCTTTGAGCAGAACATCGTGGTGTTTTGGTTCCCACTTCTTTGTGGCCGCTACTGAGGTCCCATCGATTCATTGCCGGGCCATTTGCCACTGTCGTTTCCTGGCTTCATTTCAGTTTTAAAACATTTTTAAATGAAAAGCATGGAAAGAAAACTCCTTTGTCAACTTTTCTTCACCGGCTGCAACCAACTGCAGCACACTCGCTCGGGATGCTTTAAACTGACTGATTTGCCAGACTACTTTCGATTCAATTTTGTTCAAGTCGTTACTGAGCCATGCGGGTCAGTTGTCTGGTCGTGACGTCACGGAGGTCACGTGACCGAAACCCGGGATTTTCAGCTGCAGACGACGCAGCTGCTCGAAGCGTCGTGTTTGTTTTCATTCAAATCAATACTTTTACGTACCTCAGGAAAATGTCAGTCTATCAAACGAACAGCGTGTATGTTAAACTTTATTTATATTGTACAATGTAAGTGATATTTACGACTTAAAATCAGTGTTCAGGGGCCCTTTAACACTTCCATTGTTTTGGCGGCGGTCCACGGTCTCTCCGGTCTTTTTTGGGAGGTATCCGCGCCCGGGTCGAGCCCAAACTCCAAGCGCTGGTTTACGACATCCTTCCTTGAAGGAAGGTGCCAAAAAGCGATGCTCGGAGTGTGGGCCTTCACTCTCTCGCCCCCCCCCCCCCCCCCCCCCCACCCCCCCACCCCCTCAACAACAACACATAAATGCAGCACTGAAGACCCTGCTGCCCCACTGTAACTAATGATAAATTTGATCAAATCAATTCACATCCCAGGTATAATTTAATAACTAAGACAACATTTAAAACCATATGTTTATTTGTAAAATTAGCAACACACACACACACTGTCAGACTTGAGTTACGAGTCTTTTGAATGTGATCCTAAGCTGCTTGACTAGTGATTCCTTCACAGACAGTGAGCACAGCTACTCAAAGAAGAGTAGGAAATGTTCAACTTACAATAAGTGACAAATAATCACACACGACTTCCACTTCCAGCATCATCAAATTAATTCATAAAGTTAATTCATCAACAGCCAACCTACCCAGCATTTTAACAAATGGCATTGCCTATCAGTTTGTCTATATAAATTCTCATGAAGGATGAATAGAGAACATTGCTACTCTACTAGATAAACCTTTAGCGCTTGTCCCATTTATTTTGAAATTGTGCAATGTATGGCAATATTTTTCTGCTTCTGCATTTAATTTTGTAAATTACAAGCCAGGGACTCGAACTGTTTACTGACACTGAAATAGTTTGCAATACATTTCTCATTATGACTGATCCAATTAACCATCTGAACAAAGTGAGTGGAAGAAGATTTTTTCTCATAACGCTGAGCCAGAAAGAGGGAGGGAGGTGAGGAGGAGAGGGAGATTTGTACAATTTGCAATTTCTTCACCTTCACATTATTATAGTCTTGTATTGTTGTAAAGATGTATATATATATATATATCAACACTTTGAATATATGGACTACTTATGATAAGTTTAATTCAGTTAGTAATATTAATAATAAAGATATAAAAAGGGTGTGTAGAGTGATTTACAACACACACACACACACACACACACACACACACACACACACACACACACACACACACACTTGAGTGATAAAGACAATGAAGAGATTGAGGCAAAAGTTTTTGAGCAGGTGTTTTATGAGGACAGTTTTAAAAGAGGAAGCAGAATCAGTTCCACTGAATCTCTTTAGTTGCTTATTTAACAAAACGTTTCATAAATGGTAATAAAAATCAAGCAGACTTTAATGATTTATTCACAGTTACTTATTAGTTAGTGTTATTTTCCTCTCGGAACACAGAAGCACACATATGAATGAAATTTAAAAAGTAAATATCATGAACAAAATGTTAAACCACAAAACTACATCAATCACTGTATGAGGACTGCATTTTGGGAATTGCAAAAAAATATTTGTTAAATTTAAAAAGCACAATGCATGCATGCAGCTTGTGTATGGATGCAGGTATGTGTGTTGTTTTAATTGTTGTATTCTTTATCTGTGGCTGTATTTATTTGTACATTAATTTTTAAAATAAGTAGAATGCATACATACTGGTTGTGTGTATATATATGTGTGTGGGAGGGGGGAGGGTGTGGGGCGGGTTGGGGAGGTGCTGTTATGTGGGTGTGTAAGCGAAAGAAAGAGATGTATGGGTGAGCGTGTGTCTTAATAGCTGTATTTTTTAATCTCTGTCTAAACTGACTTGCATATTTTAGCAGTGTGTGTGTATGTGTAATGTGATATATATATACATACATGTACAGTAATACTAATAATGTGTGTAAGTGTGTGTAATCAATAGTTAATGCACTAGGCCTACTCTATTTGTTATAATTTATGTTTGCTTATTTGGCTTGTGGCCATAATTTGAATTTCCTGTGTTTACACTTACAGAGGACAAATGAATATTCTTGATTCTTAAAAAGCAGTATATGTATAGATATAAATTGTCTATTTCTGTAATGTACACTGTTATGATTCAGACCTCTTTAAGTTTAAAGAAATTTGATAATTTGACTGAGAAAAAACAAACAAACAATGAAGTGAGAAGCCAAAAGGTAAAACTCGGGCCACATTCCTTACACTAAATTAGTATTATAGTAAGTAGCAGTGGGTGTAATATGAAAAGCTATATTCTGAACTACTCCAGGCCTTTTAGACAGAAACAATAATTAAATGTGTGCTTCTCAGTGGAAAGCAAATGTCATCAACACCACTGTCTCACTCAAACCTTATATTTACAATCTCAGTGCGACAATGGAAAGCAAATGTCATCAACACCACTGTCTCACTCAGACCTTATATTTACAATCTGCCATCAAGGCACAAACACACTCAGCCACACTTGGCATACATGCGCCAACAGGAGACTTTGGTCAGGATTTATAAATTAAAAATTACGAAATAAAGGCATACTGCTGAAAGGCTAGGATTAGGCCGCATGTCTGTGGCGTATAAACAGTAATACTACTAATAGCACATAGGCTGGGTGATTTTGTTGTGAATCCTCTTTAAATATACACCCCCACCCCATTTTTTAAAAGCATCAGGATACTGAACGAATTCTGTCCGAAATAAAATAGTATAAAAGCTGTGCGGATTATAGTGGCAAACATGCTGTCACTTTTTTGACCAGTTTCACTGAGCGGCGACCACCTAACTTTCCGCAGTTTCTTGTCGGCAGTTAATCTGTGCAACTTTAATTCACGTCCCTCCACCTCCTTTCCTTTGTAGTTCAAACAGCACACACAGTACCCTTCCTCATGGTAGTTGTTTTTTAGTACTCCGGTTGATCGAAACTAGCTTCGCTCAGGCAGCACCCAGTAGGCCTAACGTAGCCGCCGGAAAGTCCCAGTCAACAAACTTCCGCCTTACGCAGTGGCAGAGCACTGTAAAATTTCCTGAAGTAAACATGGTGCTTAACGTCCACAGAAACCATAAGGCTTGTTAGGGACGGGGAGAAGGGGGGAGGGGTATGGAGGTGGGGGGAGAGGTATGGAGGTGGGGGGAGAGGGAGATTATCTACCTATCGCTACACTGTCACCACCAGAATGACTCCTGCATTAAGATAGGCAGTGATGAGAGCCATTTTAATGTTTCAGTAGGAAGTGACGGACAAAGTCACAAGACAGTGTCCACAAACCACAACTTTTTTGAAGAGAAAGGAGAGCCGAAGCGGTATCGAACCGATGTCCTTCCGCTTACCAGCCTGACGCCTTACCGCTAGGCCAAACCGGCTCACAAAATTTCCTCTTATGGGAATGGTCTAGATACAAGACACAGCAGCCCCACACCAAGGGAAAAACTTGGGAAACCCACCTAGGGTAGGTTGTTTTCCTCATTTTTAGAGAGTATGAGACTGGAAGCCATCCATCAAAGCCCCACTATCAGTACTATCATGGTGTGTGCTGTTATAACTTGTTAAATAGGAGTGTGACAGTTTTCTTCATTCAGATGCCTTTTAGAGCCCAAGGCAGTTTAATGCATAATTATATATCATTAATAATGGTTAAGACTGAACAATGTAATTGTAAGCTACTTTCACTGAATTTATTATTACTACTAAACAGGCCTACCACTTTCACTCTCATTTGTTGAACTGTAAGCACTAACAGTAACACCAAGATGTACTTACACTTTGTTTCAGTGATCAAGTGGAAAATGGCATGGACAAGTGCTGCAAGTTGGCAATTTGGATGTATAGCTTTCAGGTTGTTTATCAAGAGAAACAGTCAAGCAATTAGGAATGCTGCCCTGATGAGGGTAAAACCATGTAAGCATTTTTTTACTTCCTTAGGCAACTTCAGTCAGCCTTTTCACCAGTTTGTGTTGACCGGTCCCCAGTTTGTGTCAAATGTTTTCCACTCATGATTCCCTTGCCGAAATAGAACATGGTGTAAAGTTATGCAACATGCTTTCGGCCCATGGATGAACAATCTGAGGACATACCACACGCTGCGATTTCAACTGCATGACAAAGTTGAATCATTGAACGCATTGTGTGGTTTAGACTTTAGACATGATTCAGTGCATGTGTGGCCTAGTTTTGTGAAAGGCTCCAGACTTTAGACATGATTCAGTGCATGCTTGACCTAGTTTTGTGAAAGGCTTCAGAATGTAGACATGATTCAGTGCATGTGTGGCCTAGTTTTGTGAAAGGCTTCAAGATGCTGGACTATGGTTAGCTGTGCAAGTCACAGACTGTGACTGTGTATTGTCATCAGTATTATGTATCAATGTCTGATTGACAAGTGTTTCTGTTCCTTGCCCCTTCTTCCTTAGTTTACAAAAGGCACAAAATGACAGATGCCTAACAAATGCAACAAATAAAATCATCAACAAATATAATGTTCCCAAACACCAAATAAAGCAGTCAAAGATATATATATAGAGAGAGATAGAGAAAGTCTCATTAATTGACAATAATATTAAGAGAACAATGACAAATGAAAGTGAAATACAAAATGGGTGAGATTATTATGTTTTATGCATTATTTTTTAGGTATTATGTGTACATTTTGTTGTAAAGCGCAGTGTGCTCACTCTGGTTGATGAGATACTGTGCAATAGAAATGACCGCTACTGTTATTATTAAACTACAAAAGACACTGTATTCTTGTTTTATTTGCAGTACTTCACAAGGAGCCTGTCTTGCACAAGTGTTCTGCCAACTACTCCCAAGGAGCCTCACCTACCATAAAAACTGTTAGTGTTTTTTAAATCAAAATACAATGTTTTCATACATTTTGTTAATCCCTGGTAGGAAATTGAGGTCGCCTTACCTGGGTAAATCTACAGCAGCTGCAAGAGTAGTGCTACCAATGCCTATCAGTGTGTGTGCAATATTTGTGTGTGTGCAAGCAATAACATAGCTGCCAGTGTTTGGGATTTTTAACATGCACATGCACCCAGATGTTGATACATGCGATTGCACAGGGGAGGCTGTACAGACACCCTCTGCTCTGAAAGTTGACTCTGGAAGAAAAATCCCTTGCTGCATTGGGGAATCAAATCTACATCAGCATTGCACCTGACTTCAGTCCAACACCGTTTCAACTGAGCTATACCATCTTACTGTCATCATCAGGTCTATAGCCAGACATTGTTAATCTTAAGTGTGAATAGGATGCCAGATGATTTTAGTAATCCATTTACTGTGCATGTGAGCATGTGCTGTGAATATAGACATTTTGTGTTACATGTTCTAAATTGACATTACATTACATTGCAGGTCAGGGTGCAAAAAGCTCAAATAAGAATAGGTCTATTCAAATGTAATACACTTTTTCTTCTTCTGATAAAGTGTGTAACATGCATAGTTAGTGTTACTGTTACATATGTTTACTGTATAATGGGGAAAATTTGTTATAACTAGATCTAAGTAACTGTTACTTTTGTAGAACTTACATATCTCCACAAGACTGATCTGTAAGTTTTTTTGTGGCATGTATTTTATTGACCTATTGTGGATTGTCCCATGACAAACTGAGTTACGCTTTCATCCATTGTCTGCTTCCTCTCTCATTAAAAAGTGTGTGGGTGGAGTGAGTCAGGGTGATCTAATGATTTAATTAATAATTGAGTTTCATAACAATCAGTGATTGGTTGTTGGATAACTGGTTTGGTTGTTGAATAAGTGTTTCATTAGGGTTGCATGTGATCAGTGTGACATTATGAATAACCATGGATGGTGGGTTTTTTCTTTCATGGTCTTTATTTGTTGCTAGTCTGTTGATGATGGCTCCAAAGAGCAGCTTGTCCTGGATCCAAGCGGCAAGATTCTCACAGTCACCTGGCAGGATGGCTCACAATCTCGGTAAGCCAGTCTAAAATGGTGAAGTTGTTGATCATTTTTATATAGTGCTATTCTCTGCTCTCGAGCAGACTCACTGCGCTCTTGTTGCATGTGATTCTACATGAGTGACTAGCTTTTTTTAGCGCATTTTGAATATCTACCAAAGTGGTGAACTTACAGCACTGTTTGGTTGCTACATTGCTGGTGCTACGTGGAACTGCTGCCATCTCAGAATATTCCGTGTACACCATTCAACCAAGTACAATGTCATTTCACTTCATGCAAAGCCACATATGTAGAGTGTATGCATGTTTAGCTGTAACCTGCCACCTGCACTTTTTGCAGAATGACTGGGATCTTTTACATGCTACTGCAGTGGCACGGGGGTGGAACGGATACTGAAATAAGAGTCAGCACAGAAAGTTGACCTTGGAGAAGACAGTTCTCCTGCCGCTTCTGCCAGGACTTGAACCGGAGACCTTTTGATCACAACTGTGGCACTCTAAACACGGAGCTATCCCCGTTCCCCAAAGTCTAAATACGAGATCATTACAAGATGGTCAAGGCTTGGACCTCGGACATGATGATCAGTAGGTCTATTGAGAGAGGAATGCAGTGTTCTGTTTCGTGCTGTAATTGATGCCTCAGTGCAAAAAATCAGAGACAAGGATGACTGCTAGCGTTTTAAAACAAGATCCAAACACATAAAAGGTTCCAAATAACACTATTTATTAGGACAAAACACAACATGTAAATTTTGGGGTAATCCCCTTTATCAGCTGCAAAACAACACTTAAACAACAAATAAATGGTGAAAATGAGATGGAGAGCTAAACCACTTATCTGTTTTTGGTTGAGCTAAGTTGTTTTTGGTTCCAGTGCCACTGCAACATTGCTGACATGGGTTGCTGACGCAGACCCCAATGAAGCAAGGGATTTTTTCTGTACAGCCCCTCTGTGCACGCAATAAAAATCCTGAACAGTGGCAGCCATACCATTCCCCTTTGTTTGGATACATGAAAATACTGTACACACTGGCAGGAATGGGTAGCGCTGCTCTTGTGGCTGCTGTGCCTTACTCAGGTTAGCTGACCTGAATTTCCTGCAAAGGACAATGAAGTACCAAAAAAAACAAAAACAATGTGTGTGTGTGTGTGTGTGTGTGTGTGTGTGTGTGTGTGTGTGTGTGTGTGTGTGTGTGCACATGTGTATGCATTTGTGTGCGTAATGAGCAGGTTATATCAACTTGACTTCATGTTGTGCTTGCATATCTTGTAAATGTTGTTAATAATTATGCTATGAGCTCCTGTGAGAAAGCAGTGCTTTATAAATGTAAGTTGTTATTATTATTAAGTGGAAATGAAGGGAATTTCTTCTTCTTCCTATTATCAGGTATGTTCTTTCTTGTGTGCTGTGATTGCGTTCATGTTGTTGACATGAATATATATATATATATATATATATATATATATAGTCATTCATGTAGAAAATGCATTCACCTTGATATAATGAAAAGTTGGCATAAGAATCCCATAGTTCATAGCTGTGTTGCTTCCCATCAACGTTTTTTCAAGTGCAGTGACAGTTTCTTGTTTACAGAATGGAGTCTTGGAGACTGGTAAATAGGATGTGGGTTTGTTGTTTGACCCAGGGAGCTGAGGGAGGCTGGCATTTTGGGATAAGACCCTCAGTCAAAGGAGGGCAGTGACAGCGAAGGGTGGTGGTGAATAGAGGCAGAGAGGACAATACAACTTTATTGTCTCTGTGTAGAGAAATTTGCTTTCTGGCTCGTCATTTACATAAAAACATTCAATACAGTTACAACACACACACACACACACACACACACACACACACACACACACACACACACACACACACACACACACACACACACACACACACACACATATTCTTCTTCTGGACTCCAGTATAATGGGACAGGGTTGGACATGGGATCCCTGGAGCTTGCCATAAACCTGGGTTGTTGTGGTATTAATGCAGATGGATATGGACAAACCTTGCTTTGACGTTGGTTATCTTTCTTCTCTCTTTGACAAATCATGAGCATTGTGGCAAATGTTGCGGGTTTCACAGTGTGACAAATCAGGAGGGTTGAGGCAAATGTTGCAGGCTTCACAGTACAACAAATCATGAGGGTTGTGGCAAATGTTTCAGGTTTCACAGTGTGACAAATCATGGGTTTCACAATGTGACAAATCATGGGTTTCACAGTATGACAAATCATGAGGGCTGTGGCAAATGTTTCAGGTTTCACAGTGTGAGAGATCATGAAGGTTGTGGCAAATGTTTCAGGTGTCATAGTGTGACAAGTCATGGGTTTCACAGTTCGACACATCATGAGGGCTGTGGCAAATGTTTCAAGTTTCACAGTGTGACAGATCATGAAGGTTGTGGCAAATGTTTCAGGTTTCACAGTGTGATAGATCGTGAGGGTTGTGGCAACTGTTTCAGGTTTCACAGTGTGACAAATCATGGGTTTCACAGTGTGACAAATGATGAGGGTTGCGGCAAATGTTGTGGGTTTCACAGGACAACAAATCATGAGGGTTGTGGCATATGTTTCAGGTTTTCCAGTGTGACAAATCATGGGTTTCACAGTGTAACAAGTCATGAGGGTTATAGCAATTGTTTCAGGTTTCACAGCATGAGAAATTGTGAGGGTTGTGGCAAATGTTTCAGGTTTCACAGCGTGTGGTTGCGTTACAACTGTCTGTGTGGTCAGTGTCAACAAGAGCACAGTGGTCAGCGGCTGTTTGACCCAGCCTCAGTACCTCATCAGATCTGTATCAATGATGCCTGTATTAACGGTACATGTATGATCTCATATTTGATGAAACCTGCATGCATGAGAGGGTTAGTTAGTTAGCTCTTAGATTTGTTACATCCCCTTCAACCACACAGGGTCATCTCAGACGAATCACATATTCACAGCTTCACCATACCAGGTCAAAATGCAAGTCACTGAAGACACAAGTAAAATTGCTGGCTCACATTTCTGCACACAATACAATCAATAACAAACACAAGCAAGACAACAACAACAAAAGTAAAGAGTATTATATTATTGATATTCTCATATAAGATCCAAAACACATGAAAAGGTTCAAAAGAATGCTTATTTATTGTGACGCAGACACAATTTTCAGGGAAGTCATAATAAATAAGCGTTCTTTTGAACTTTTTTTGTGTTTGGATCTTGTTTTAGAATGCTAGCAGTCATTCTTGTTTTAGATTTTCCCCACCTTTTTTTGGATGCAGGAAACTGACCTATGGCACACAGAATGATGGTGACATGTTTGAAAGTTGTAGTCTAGAGGATTTCTTTTTTTCATTTTTTTTCATTCCTTTGGGTTTCACTCCCAGCACTTTCCACCATTTTGTCAATTTTTAGGATTACAGCACTTAACTTGAAATAGAATCACACAGAAGCATCAGAAGCACAAAAACCAGAATTGCCACTTGCCTGTTATTTGTTCTTCAGTGGCACCTTGTGCTTGTTGTCTTCATCCCCCATCAGAAGCACAAAAAACAGAATTGCCACCTGCCTGTTACTTGTTCTTCAACAGCACCTTGTACTTGTTGTCTTCATCCCCTACTACCACTACCTCACTGCATTTTTCTTCCGCAACCACACCCCATACCCATCAATATACTGGGTTCATTCACCTCCTCAACACTTTCCGCTGGATAATCACTGTCACTACCATTGACATTGGTTGGGTCAAACTCAGCATACCCCTCCTCTCTAAACATGTTTTTATTGCTGCTTTCTACTCCATCATCTGGATTATCCATAATAAAACAAATCACTTCATCTGTAGTGAAGCGCTGTGCCACCATCTTGGCACTGAGATCTGACATGTTAAAAAAATTGGCAATTGTTTTGACGTAATCAACTTTTAGAACTCCAAAACACCACGAAAATGGTGCCATTTGCAAGCAACCTTCTGTATCATCAACTATGCCACTGATCATGTGAATAGGATTCCCGGGGTTTCCCAGAATGTTGCTAAAAATGGGTTGTTGTGAATCTGTGCGAGAATGTGCAGTCAGGAGTGAAGGGGTCATTAGCAGCTGTATGGATGGCTTAATGTTCTTTGCCTTTCTAGGTGAGCAGCTGAAGATCTGGTGGACACAGGACAAGCAGCATGTGGGTCAGCTGTCCCTCTCCTACCTGCAGAGCCACTGCTATGAGTCTGAGTCCCTGCGAATGAAGCGTGACACTGTCAAACTGGAGAAACCTGTTGAGGTGAGGCGGTGATGTGAACCAAAAACTGGCTGTGCTGTGCTACAGATTACGTGTTGAATCCCCTGTCACCTTTCGTGGGATAAGCAGGACAAGAGAGGAAGACAAGAAAAGAAGAAATAAATGAGAAAAAAGAAAAAGAGGTGATGTCTAATCTGATCCTGGTGGGGACCATTTTTATGGTGGTTGCCTGGGTCAGACATGTGTTTCGCTACCTAAGTAGCTCATCAGTGACCACTGGCACATAATTGTGAGAGGATATCAGCCCAATACTAGCAAAAGAAAACCACTGTCTAGGTGGTAGATCCACTTGCATGTTTTAAAGGGGAACCAGACTGAAGCTGCAGTTTGTCCGAAAACAGAAAATGTCCAAATAGTTTCATCTGTATGATTCATTTGATTGTTCTCTCAGTACTAATATACAAAAGAAGCACTTTACCCAGCTTCAAATTTGATTGAGCTCCCCAGGGTCCAGCTGTATTTCCCCCCACTTTTTCTTCTTCTTTCTTTGAGAGTGAGAAATTTGGTAATTCACTAATTGTTATTTTAATACTAAGCATATTTGAGTGGGCAATGGGAGACTGATTTGTGCACATGTGTGTTTCCTTGTGTAGGTGTAGGTGTGTATGTATATATGTATGAATAGTTATTGTTTGCTAGGTGATCATGTTTATGGTAAATACTATACTTAAGGTTCTGTTTGTTGACATGTATGTAAATGTGTTTTTTGTCAAGTTGTTTGTACAGCACAATGAGTTTAACTCCTGTTAGAGAATGGTGCTTTACAAGAACTATCTGTTATTGTTATTATTACTCTTTACCAATGAAGACCAGAAAAAGGTTGGCTTTTGATGAAGTTGATGTAAGTGACTTGGTGTTTTACGCCCAGTCAACCAGTGTGGTTATATCAGGGCAAGTGTAGTTGACGCTTTTCCTTATACATGCCAGCCTTGCTTATGACACCACTGATACAGACTGCTAGGCTCAAAATGGCAACACTGACAGTCGCATTTTTGTGGGTTTCAGATGTCAGTTTTTAACAAACAGGATGAGAAACTGAGCGAAAAAAATACAGCATGTGTACTTTTATATATATTTTTTATTCCATTCCTTTTGATAAGGTCTGTGAGGCTTCTTCAGCTTGGTCATCCTTTGCTCATTTTTGTTTTGGGCCAGGGCCTTTGCTCATTTTTGTTTTTGGCCAGGGCCTTTGATTCTTTTAGTTTTTGGCCAGGGCCTTTGATAATTTTGTTTTTGTTGGCCAGGGCCTTTGATATTTAATTTTTTGGCCAGGGCTTTTGATCATTTTATTTTTTGGCCAGGGCCTTTGATCATCTGTAGTTTTGGCCAGGGCCTTTGATAATCTTGGGTTTTGGCCAGGGTCTTGATCATCTTTGGTTTTGACCAGGGCCATTATGGGGCCTACTCACAGAATCAGATTGTGATGATGGTGTTTAAAAAAAAACTTTTTCATTTGCCTTTTCTTTTTTAATGTGCAGGTTTTACCCAAAATGACCTATTGTGACTTGACAAAAACAAGTGATGGAGTTCTGCGGTGAGTAACTGTTTTGTTGTTGAGGGTTGTTTTTTTGCACAAGAATGAGGATATAGGCAAGTTTATTTTTTCAAGCTTGAGAATCAGAGGCACAGACTTGTTTACTTATGTCTTTGCTTGCAGTAGCTTCAGAAAGAAAAAATGTGGCATGCAGTATCGGGTCGTGAGTCCATGTTGCTCTTTTTGCTCAAAAATACCCTGTGCTGATCCTGTTCAATTGACCCTTGTTAAAATCCAGTGACTAACTAACCCACAATGAAAGTCAGTAGCATGACAGTAACTGATGAACAGTCAACAGAGTGATCCAAGAGATGGGAGAAAGAGAGCCGAGTGTTGAAAAATGTGAATAGGTATACATATATGCTTGCCTATGTGTGCACTTGATATTATGTGATAATAATGGAGGTTATTTTTTTACAGCAGCTGTCCTAAAACAAAAGGAAGAAAAAAGCTCTATGCATCTTATAAAGAATAACTTTAGGATTGGGGAAAGGAACAAGGTAGAACTGTGCCGACCTGTGTTTTACGTGCATTTGTTATGTGTATTATTGCAGCTGGTTGACACAGATCAACGAAGTTGGAATCAGTATCCTGACAGATGTGCCCACAGAGGAGAACATGGTGCAGAAGGTTGTTACGCCCCTTCCTTTTCTGGAGATTTAGCTGCTTTAAAGACTCACCTCTACAAACAATACCACAGCAACTGATATCAAATTCTATCGTCTTTGTTTTGCACCTGTGCTATCTGTGTTAGGTTCCTTCAGTGTGTGTGTGTGTGTGTGTGTGTGTGTGTGTGTGTGTGTGTGTGTGTGTGTGTGTGTGTGTGTGTGTGTGTGTGTGTGTGTGTGTGTGTGTGTGTGTGTGTGTGTGTGTTTTGTGTGTGTGTGTGTGTGTGTGTGTGTGTGTGTGTGTGTGTGTGTGTGTGCCAGTTGTGTTGTGTATATGTGCCAGTTGTGTGTGTGTGTGTGTGTGTGTGTGTGTGTGTGTGTGTGTGTGTGTGTGTGTGTGTGTGTGTGCCAATAGAAATACAGTATTATGTTTACATATTATTTTTGAGGTTTCATGTATACGTTTTGTTAATCATGTAAAGTGCAGTCTGCTCGCCCTTGTTGGTGAGATGCCATGCTATGCAGCTGACCACTGTTATCGTTATTTTTTATTCAGCCTGAGAAGCCTGGCTGCACAGCAGTATTCTTTAGCAGCACTCTTTCCCAGCTTCCAGTCCCGCCACAGTTTTAGGTTACCATGTAGCAATGCTAAATGAGTTGTGCGAATCATTGTGATAGTTGACAGGGTACTGTTGTGATGTTGCTTCAGATTGCAGAGCATACTGGACCACTGGCAGACCTCATTTACGGCGAGGTAATCCTTTGTTCTTTGTTATGGGCAATGTTTGGCAGCTTTCCTCTGTGTGTACTGGTTACTGAATACAGTCACTGTGTGTGTGTGTGTGTGTGTGTGTGTGTGTGTGTGTGTGTGTGTGTGTGTGTGTGTGTGTGTGTGTGTGTGTGTGGTGCATGTTTGTGTGTGTGTGTATGCATATGTGTGTGTGTTCATGTTTGTGTGCATGTGTGTGTGTGTGTGTGTGTGTGTGTGTGTGTGTGTGTGTGTGTGTGTGTGTGTGTGTGTGTGTGTGTGTGTGCATTTTGTGTGTGTGTGTGTGTGTGTGTGTGTGTGTGTGTGTGCTTGTATGAGTGCGTACATGTGTATCAGTGTCTCTCAGACATGTTTATGCCGTAGCAATGTGCCACAACACTGATTACAATTGCAGTGTCTTTCCTTGTGACCAACTGTGAGTTTGTTTTTGTATACATGATTCAGACATTTGACGTGATCAGCACTCCAAAACCCATCAACGTGGCCTACAGCACTGTGGGTCTAGACTTTCACATGGATCTTATGTACTATGAGTCTCCCCCTGGTCTGCAGTTTCTCCACTGTCTCAGGTACAAGGGAATGGATGCATTATTTTAAAAACTTTTTTTTGTACGAACACTTGTCGAGCGCCTCATCTCGAGATAAACCCTAAGCATCTCACAATGGCTACTATAGCACTGTTTTCTGCTTGCAAGCTGACCCACTGCACTCTAGTTTTATGTGACTCTGAATGACTGTAGCTTTACACTGTGTGTTTTGAATATGTAGTAAAGTGGTTACAATGCTGTTTGATTGTTAAATGGCTGGTGCCACATGAAACTGCTGCTGTCTCAGCACACATTCTGTGTTCACCATGCAACCATGCACCAGTTTACGTTGCCACTTTATTTGAAGTCACATACGTAGGGTGCATGTGATTGCTTGGCATATGCTTTTCTGTCAGTCTTATTTTTAGACTGTGAGGAGATGGATTATCAGGTTTCTGTAGTGTTTATTAGTAACGTGTTTGCCAATAAATTAGATGGTAAACAATTTTGCCAAATTTAGGTGTAAGAGAAAAAGAATACCCAGACCAAATTTAGGTGTAACTGCTGCACAAATCTTGAATTCTCTCCCTTCCACTTCATCACAGCCCTTCTCTCCCTGCCTTCAAAACTGGCCTTTAAAACTTTCCTTTCCAAGCAGTGTTTTTGACTAGCATTGCCTCTGTTCAATGTCCTTCTCAGCTGTGTGTTAGTGTATGTGTGTGTGTGTGTGTTTGTGTTCTTTATTGGCATTGTGTGTATGTGTGCTTGCAATCCTTTGAGTGTGTATGTGCATACACGTGATCTTGTAAATGTGTGTGTGTGTGTTTATGTGTGTGCGGTCATGTTGCATTATGCTTCCCTTATATGAATAAATATATTTATTGATGTATTATTATGCCATTTATTTCTTTGTGAATATCTATGCATTACACATTTTTCTTTAATTAAGTTGCAAAGCACTTGAGTTGCTGAAAGCATTCTATAACTATCATTATTATTTGAGAGGTAAAAAGTCTTGTTTTTCACGTTCTTAAGTTAAAGATTTGTTGAAAAGGGATAAAAACTAAAACAAAAACAAAAAACCCACCACACAATAAAAACAAGACAGCATTGCCAAGGCTTCAGGAATACAGTAAGTCCACAAATCCAGTGAACGTCCCCTTCATCCCCCAACCCCCTACCAAAAAAACAAAAGAAAAACAAACAAAATAACCCCCCACAGAAATGAAACCATGATATCTGTAGTTGCATGCTGTCAGCATGAGTTGCATTAACTTGCAGGAGAACTTCAGAGTGTCTTACATGAACTGTTACTTACAGATTTGACGAATGCGTGGAAGGAGGGGAAAGTCGCTTTTTGGATGTCTTTCACGTTGCCGAAGAATTCAGGAAAGATCATCCAGACAAGTTTCGTACTCTTGTCAGAGTTCCTGCAACTTTCCAGAAAACACATTATGACAGGTGACTAGATTGTAGTTGTTGAGTTTTTCCTTGCAGAAAGTAGAGTATAACGTCAGCAATGATTTAATTTTGGGACAGGATAAATTGGGATCAAAAATTGGGATTGAAAGGTGGATTTACATTTGCTTTGGAGTGACATGTAACTTTTGCTCTGATTTTGTTTCAGCTTGAAATGCAGACTTGTACACACATGCTTTGTTTTGGTTTACTCTCGCATGGGTGTGGGAGGCCTTTGACAAACCTGCTAGTCTGCTAGGTGTATCAGGGCTGGGGGCCTGGCTCAGGATTTTCTCTTTTGACAGGCCTTTTCACAGGCATAGGCAGACCATACATTTCTGTGGCAATGGATTGTGTGTATGTCAGCATGTACATATGGTGTGAATGGTGAAGTTGCTGAAATGTATGTAACTGCGGTTTTTGTCAAGTCGTTTGTACAGCGCAGTGAGTTTATCTCATGTTAATAGCACATTATAAGAGGGTTTTTTCATATTTTTAATTATTACTGCATTATTATTCCATTTAAAGAGAGTGTGTGTGAGTGGGGTGGGGGGGGGGGAGGTAGTAATGAAAAGTGATTTTTTTTTTAAAGAGGTAAAAACCTCTGGGAAATTATTGCTGGATGTTTTCATTTGATCTTGTTTCATTTCAGGGACTTCCCAGTTGATATGAAGTACCAGCGGCCGCACATTGTTGTCAACCAGTATCAAGAGGTACCCCATATCCTCCTCCTCACTCATTCCATGCTTGGCATATTTCACACAAAGTCTTCTCTTTGAAGCCCCTGTGTTCCATCTTTAACCTTGTGGATCCTGGGGAGCTCCTGTTACACTCTATGCCACAGACACACACACACACACACACACACACACACACACACACACACACACAACAACACACACACACACACACACACACACACACACCACACACACACACACCACACACACACATGCACACACACACAGCACACACACACACACACACACACACACACACACACACACACACACACACACACACACACACACATACACATGCACCACACAATGCATGAATGCTTACACACGTGCCACACACACACACACATATATACACACCACATGCACATGCACACAACACCCATCAGTACTCGCATGCATGTGCACACACATGCACGCATGCATGCACATACACATCCACACATAGGAAGGTGTGTAAAATTGAAGACAGGCTCAGAGATTGTGCATAATATGTTTATAACAGAGTGCATTTATCTTGTGCTGAAGTCTTTGTGGGATTGGGAGCCAGTGGAGAGATTGAAACAGAGGAGTGCTGTGGTCAGTTTCATGTTTTTTTAGCATGGGGCGAGCACAGTTCTGAATGTGACGAAGGGTATGGACGGAGGAAGCCGGCAGGCCAGAAAGGAGAGAATTACAGTAGTAAAGTGGTAACAGAATGAGTGAGATGACAAGCTTCACTGTAGCCTTGGTGGAAAGATACTCATGGACAGAACTAATTGGATGGAGCTGGTAGTAGCAGGACTTGGAGGTTTGACTAATGAAGTTCTCCATGGACACTGTGCTGTCGAGGAGAATGCAGAGAGTGGGACTTTGGTATCGTCAAGTTGAAGGGTGTTGACAGAAATGAAGGCAATAATTTGTCTTGTTTCGCCTAGCATGACTTCACAGTGCTGCGGGTTCTTGCACCCTGCTGTTGCACAGCTGTTGATGTTTCAGATTGTTGCCATCAACTGGTCACCACCATTCGAAGGACCACTTGCGGTTGAACAGGTGAATATTTTTTGTTAAGTCTGTAGTTTTGTAGGGTTTGTTTGTTTTGTTTCATTTTGTTTTGTTTTAAACTCAGTTGCACGCAGATCCATGACTTCACATTGTTTTGTTTCTTTCTTTCTTTTTCAATGTGGTTCACAGGTCTTCATCAGTTTTCTTTTTAAAGTTTGTAGTTGTTTCTTTTGATGTTTGATTTTTAGGGATTGCAAGAAATGTCATTTTTACATCATTTGACCCGCCAAGAATTGACTGAAAAGTATAATCTTTAACCTCAACAGCTTGAGTCAGTTTATTTTTTTGCTTTACCTTTTTGTTTGTTTCTTCTCCTTTTTTGTTTTTTTCGTTTTGTTGTTGTTGTAAGTGGAAATGGCTTTTATGTATAATGTAATCATGGAAATGGTTTTCTGCATAATGTAGTTCATTGTAGATTTTAAGATTTTGAATGTCTGTAGCTTTTGCCATTGTAGTGTTGATGTTTTTAAGTGCCTGCAAAACTTCACATAAATGCGAACTGAATGTTTTTCTGTTGAAGTTGCTTGATTTTTGGCTTGAGTTTTCTTGTTTATTTGTCCATGTAAACATTACATCCCCATCCACCTCCCCCAGTATTTAATTTGAAAGTTTTAGAGACGCTGTTTGAAAATGCAAAGTAAAATTGTTTTCAAGCATAGTACTTTATAAATTTATGTCCTATTGAATCAAACTAAAAAAAAAATTTTTAATAGTTTTGCGTGTTTTGTTTACAACCTGATGTATTATACAGTTGTGATTCTATAAATTTTAGAGAGCACTGCCTTCACTTTTTTTCCTGCTTTCACAGGCTTATGTGTCCTTGAAATGAAGCCAGGGTCATTGATACGTATTATGATGGTACAGTGTTTAATGGATGCTGATGACTGGGGTCTACCTCTGGTCTCACTCTGATCCAAACAATAACACTTTTTACAAGTCCAACCAAACCAGCTGTTTGGCTTGGTCTTATATTTTGGGCAAACTTGATCTCCAGTGTACCAGACATATGCTTATAGTTGATTACTGCATGAACTATTGCAGTCTGGCAGGAAGCAATGCATATTGGACTTGTTGATGCTGGTGCAGATGCGTTGCGGTACATTGACTGGAAACTGATGTGCAAAATGTGGTCCGTTATTTGTGTGTGCCTGTACGTTCTGGCCTGTTCTCAGGATGATGTGGAGCCCTACTATGAAGCCTATGAAGCCTTTGCAAAAGCCATCAAGTTCTCTCCACACATTGTAAGCTGCTATGGTGTATAATAATAATAATAATAATAGGAATGGAACAGCAAATGGTCTGTTTGGTTGTGTGTGGTTTGAATAATGGAACAGAATAGTGTAGCAGATGGTCTGTTTGGTTGTGAGTGGTTTGTATAATGGAAAAGCAGATGGTCTGTTTGGTTGTGTGTAGTTTGAATAATGGTACAGAAGCAAGTGGAAGAAGAGCAAACAGTTGGCCAGGTCTGTGTATTTAACAATTTGTGTAAAGTTTGATATGATCAGATCAGAACTGACAGAATACAGCTTTCACTGTAACTTAAGTAGACCAAGGTCATTAGAACAGGCAAGAGTATGTAGATCTCAGTGGATGTTTTGGTCATGCAAAGTTGGAAAGATCTCCTTTCAATAGCAGCAAACAAGGCTCCCAACTTTAAACTGTTCATCTCCACAATTAAATATTTTTTTGTAAAATATTTTCTTGTTGTTTTATAAAAATAAAAAGTTATTTGCTTTATCACCTTTGCTGTCTTTTGAATCGCCCTAACTGTAATTGACTGGGCATAAAACACCAAATTACTTACTAATAAATTTTATTTTATTTATAATGCGCCTGTCCCAGTTCTGCTAAAACGAGCTCCTAGCACAGTACAGCTTCACATATCAGACTCAGTACATAGCTAAGAAATACATGCATTAAAAAAACAGGATCTAGGTGATACAGTTGCAAAGACAAAAGATTATGACCAACAGATTTTAAAATTTTGTTTCAAATAAAAATCATATTACTGTAATAATTACTGTACGAACTTACTGTCTTTTAATTAAAAGTGAATGAACAGAATTAGTGTGTTTTTTGACTCTCCTGAAAGAAGAACACCAACTCTGGCATCCATTTGGATGCATCTAATCATAATCTGATATCTGTGCTCAGGTGGAGTACCGACTGCAGCCAGGAGACCTTGTGACCTTCAACAATCGCAGAATTCTGCATGCTCGCAAAAGTTTTGATCTCAACGGAGGTGTTCGTCATTTAAAGGTGTGTGGAAGACTAGCATTGAGTTCAACTTTATGACTTTGCTTTCAGGATGTCTCAGAACAGTTGATAACTGGGTACAGTTTTTTAACATATTCTTTTCAGGATGTTTCAGAACAGTTGATAACTGGGTACAGTTTTTTAACGTCTAAAACATTTTTGGCTGATGATTCATGTGGAATGGGGTGGGTGGGGGGGGGGGGGGGGGGGGGGGGGGGGGGGGGAGTAGAGTGGTTCAGGTGATTTTGGAGACAGTTTATGAACATGCTCGCCCTGATATAACTACTGGCATAAATCATCAAGTTATTTACTTATCCATGAAAATGCAGTTTTTGACAAATTTGTGTCACAGTGGGAAAAACTCTTCTGTGTGTGCTGCTGCATACATGTGTGTGAGCAAGCAATGATGATTGGCACTTATGTCTTTCTTTCTGATGGCAGGGATGCTACGTGAACATCGACCATTTCAAAAGTCAGGTCCAGGTATTCTCTCACCAGCACGGCACAGAGCAGCCAGTTAAACGCGTGGGAAACCAGGACTGGTTTTGATCATCTGTGTGTACGAACATGGGTTGATGGGAAGCTGTTGGTGTTGGCTGGACAACCGTCATTTCTGACAGATGTTAAACAGTACAGTTTGTTCGTTGGTTGGTGACATACTTCACATTTGCATGTTTATTTTTCATTCACATGCCACTTCAGGGATAGATGTTGATGGGACTGCTGTGAATTTCTAGCCACTGCTGAAGCTGATTGGTTGTTGAAGGCAAAATTGCAGATTGGTTGTTGAAGGCAAAATTGCAGATTGGTTGTTGAAGGCTAAATTGCAGATTGGTTGTTGAAGGCTAAATTGCAGATTGGTTGTTGAAGGCAAAATTGCAGATTGGTTGTTGAAGGCTAAATTGCAGATTGGTTGTTGAAGGCTAAATTGCAGCAGGCCCAGCATAATTTTAAATCAGAGTTTCCCATTGATTTAAGTGGAGGTTAGGTGTAACCCAAGTTTAAACACCAAGTGCTCTTGTGGGGAAGGAAGGAGGGAGAGAGGGAGAGAGGATACGGATGACAGGAGCCAGTGCCAGATTGGCAGTGGCACATGTATTGTCATTCTTGAAACTCTGCATTGGCATCCAGTAACATTGCATTCAATACAAAGTTTCAACTATCTGCTTAAATTCCATCTCTGGAACAGCCCCTCTTTATATGTCCAATCTCCTTCAACCTTATACTCCAGCAAGACAATTACGAACTGCATCTGACACACAAACCTTTCTCACCTCTCATGTAAACACAAAAACATTTGGTGAAAGATCATTTTCTTACGCTGGCCCCATCTGTTTGGAACAATTTGCCTCAAACACTCCGCCCCTCTGATTCTGCCTCCTCTTTTAATGCCGCCCCTCAAGATGCACCTGTTCAATAATTATTTCTGAACTTTTTCACAGCTGACACATGGTTGTGTGCGTGTGTTACTGTAAAGTGCCCTGTGCTCCCAACTCGTGTGGTAGATGGGCACTCTAGAAATTCTCTTTATTATTATTATTATTGCCCTCCCCTCTCATTCTTACAAACTGTCAGTATCCAGTACAGAAGTGGTGGAGGGTAGGAATATGAGTAATGTCTGTACACTTATCTTAGTAGTGCCATTTTACGTTTTACTACGTTTTGTGTACTCTTTACCTTTGTTGTGTTGAACTGGCTTCTTGTCCTTTTTATTGTGGAATTCAAGTAACACCAAAGGCAAATTTTCATTTTATGCATTTATTATGAATAATAAAGTTCTTTCATATTTGTATACCTGCATTTTCTGCAGTGATCAACAGAAACTGTTATGAGCTATGAACTACTGAGCTAGAGACAAAGGTAGATACAATACAAACTACAATTGTCAAAAGTCAGTAACATATGTTTGACATTTCTGTGATCTTTAAAATATTCAGTGTCTTTAAATGTATTATGCCCATTTTGAAATCTGTGATGGTGGCATCATCCATTTCCTTTTGTTTGTTTGTTCAGAACTGGGGTGGCTGTGGCTGTCACCTATATGGTTCCCTTTGATATCTCTTGTTCATTTAAAAAATATTAAAAAAGAGAGAGAAAAACTGTTTTTTGTCTGTGTCATGCTGTGCCTTTATCATTTGATGAAGACAATGTACCTCTGGTGGAGGGTATGTACCTTGTATTTATGTGCATACCAGGTGAGAGTTACTGTAGGCAACTCAGATCTTTTTTGTTGGACTTGTGTTATGTATTTCATATGCTAATTATCTCCAAAGAGGCTGCCCCAGTGTTTGCCATGAGCATGGCTTTTCAATGATGTCTGGAACACTGCAAATTTACAATCATTTCTCGTTACATTTGTGGATTATGTTGCAACCTGTGCAGTATACATTGGTGTGTTGTGGGCAACTTACAGAAGTGGTCTTTTCTGTTTGTTAAAAACTGTACTTACCTTTTATATTACCGTGCTTATTGTAAAAAACAAACAGTCATTAAAACTGTGCTTGCTTTTCATGTTACCGTGCTTATTGTTAAAAAAACAAAAGAGAAAAAGTTGCGAGCACTGAAACTGTCTTACATTTTAAAAGATTTTGTGGGCATGGCCTCATCCACTTCGTCTTGAATCGGCCACACTGTAGATGTGATGCAAACGTTGTTTTACTTGTCACAGTGGTGTAATTGTGATACAACTGCTTCCCCCAAAGTATAGCTAATTTGACAGACACACAAACATACACAATTATTGCAGGTGTAGAGAAAACTGGAATAAATTCAATTTCTCCCCATTGTTGCTATTAGGTGTAGAGGCAGGACAGCTGTGTGCACAATATAATCAGGTCAGTCTTCAAGAGCTGGCCAAATTAAGATGCTCAGTAATTTAGTGGAACCCAGGGTACTGCCGGCTCTGCTCCTTAGTAAAATCTTTGACCAAGTTGGCAGCAATAACTGATCAGCAGATGTGAGGTTAGTCCATTATTCAACTCTGGAGGCCAGGATCTGGGGTTTGAAGACACGACACTTTCCTGTCCCTCAGTTGTTGATAAAATGTACTGCCAGCTCTGCTCCTTAGTAAAATCTTTGACCAAGTTGGCAGCAATAACTGATCAGCAGATGTGAGGTTAGTCCATTATTCAACTCTGGAGGCCAGGATCTGGGGTTTGAAGACACGACACTTTCCTGTCCCTCAGTTGTTGATAAAATGTAGTTGAAGCTTCGAGCTTTGCTGGGAGCTACTGTGGATTTATTTAGTGACGCGTATATGGCCACATTAACACCCCACAAGTATAAAGGAAGCACCATTTCCATCTTCAGGAGAGTTGCTGTCAGTTGGATTTTGAAAGGCACAACTCTTTCCCCCTATGGATCTGTTTAATTTTCTCAACAGTCAGGACTTAGAATATTTCCTGATGACGGTTTGACAGCACTTCAAAAACTTTTAGGTCATTTTAGGCCTCTCCGGAACTTAGAATATTCTCGGACATCACAGGACATAGGATACCTTCAGACTATCTAGGACTTAGAATATTCTTGACCTTGCAGAACTTGAAATATTTTTATACATCACAGGACATCTTTGGACCTTCTATGACTTACAATAATTGCAAGTAAGGGTGTTAAATAGTGCTTCTAGTGTGTGTGCATACGCGCGCGCGAGTGCACGCTTAGATGTCTCTATGGACAAGATTTTGCACTTTACAAATACTTTCATTATTATTAAAAACGCTGCCCAATTTTTCCAAGGAAATAAACTTTGAACATTATTTTAAACACTATAGTTCCACACTGTAGTTATATTTGTTTTGCTGCATAGACGGCCTAGCTACGAGTAGCTATTCTGATATACATTCAGTGAAAATAAGCTGTACATATGTATGCCATTTCCTGCAAACAATCATGGGACTTTTATTTTGAATACAAGTAAGAAAACTCACTTGCATTTGTTTGCTTGATCCATGCTTTTGTTGTACATCTTGTGACTGCATGCTTGTTTGCCATCCTGACAGATATACTTGCAGACACTCATATTCATATTTTCACTATCCATAGGCACAGCCAGCTAAAATTCATGAAGCTAATGCTTGGCTGTTAAACATGCATGTATATAGTACATACATGAATGAATTTTATTTTTATTTTTAAATCAACCCACCAAACAAAAACTACAAAGGAAACACATTAATTCAAAGACGTTTATGACAACCAATCAACCAACCAGCCAAACAACTACAAAGGAAATGCACTGATTCAAAGACATTATGACACAATCATTTTGAATTCCTTTATTTTATGTTACAACAAGAAATGATGTACCGGTATTAGAACTCGTTCAGTATAAGAGAATCCCTCATAAAACGGTGAACTCCGTCCATTCATGATGCACCTGCCTCTCCATGCTCAAATATTTTACATCACTAAGTGTACCATACACCAACTTCTAAAAGCACCACAGCTAAAACGTGATTCTCTCAACAGTGCAAAACTACAGATGGATGAACTATGATGCTTCCGA
This sequence comes from Alviniconcha marisindica, assembly GCA_018857735.1. Taxonomy (NCBI): domain Eukaryota; kingdom Metazoa; phylum Mollusca; class Gastropoda; family Provannidae; genus Alviniconcha; species Alviniconcha marisindica. The sequence goes on along the minus strand of JABMCL010001601.1, from coordinate 539,343 downwards.
CATTTACACAGAAACCGACACAATCAAACGTTCACAATCTTGATTCGCCTTCCACTTGATATTTGTATTCTTTTGCATAAATATTGGATGACTGAGATATAAGCTAACACCTCAAATTCTATGTACACACCAAATGGAATACAGGACATGGGAGTAGCATAGGAGTAGTTGCTATGCCCAGCAGTTCAGACTACTCGCGTAGACAACGCCAAAAAAACGTTGTGTAAGCAACACATGCAAACTGAACAGACGATGAGCAAGCACAGAAAATGATCACAGAACTTGGGAAAATAAAAGTTTAAAACAGTGCAACCTTTTACACCCCCACAAGACTCTTTTTAAAAGTGGTCTTTTAACAGGTGGTCACTGACTGTAGCCTTTATTACAATATTTTGTGGCCACAGAAGCCACCATTTTGTTATTTTCTTTTTTATTATTGCTGTCCGTTTAATACCACTGTGTGATGCCTTTTTTTCCCTTCTCTCTCTCTCCCTCTCATAAAACTGCGTTTCTGCTACATAAATGGTACTGGCTAATCTCAGAATCTTAGCAGTAAGCTAAACTTAAACAAAATCATGGTCTGAGAAGTCCAACATAATCCCTGAAATGAAAGTGAAAGCATTTATGTGCTTTCACTTTAGTTTCAGGAAATCAAGCATCCATTTCATGTAAACTGACCTAGCCTTGCCTTTGTGTTGTTTGTATGGCCTACGTATAACAGAATGATTCTTCTGCTGTTTAACTGCGTGAAAGGGGCCATAAAAGAAATTCATGTCTGGTTAACCTAGGCACACCAACCAGAACACTCATACACAGCTCTCAACCCATCATTTCAGTTTATGTTGCGTACACTGGTTAAAATTGCAACTGTCTCCGTCACACACAGTATGGCCCCTGATCCACTTAAGAGTGCAGCCGTATCGCCATGATGTAAAAACCATGAGCTGCTATGTTACTGTGTCATGCAGGTTTTAAACTTGCTCCATTATCACTGTTATCACACTGTGTTATGCACTTGCTCCATTCTAATCTGACACCAGCCACCTGATACAAAGTGATAGCCCTTGAAAATCGCATGTAGCATAATTAACAGACATTCTTGGCAAGCCAAGCCTACAACCACTATGTAATGTATCTGATCTAACAAACTGAGACTATACTTTGAACACAATAAAAAATATTGCGTATTTTTCTTTGCACCACCAGTGTCACTGTCTTACGAATGGTGATGCCACATCTTTTCCTGTTTCATCCTAGCTTCAGCAAGGCTACAAACATGGCCATTTCAGTGTCACTGGAGTCTGCCATTCAACGGCCACAGTTACCCACAGTCGCTTTTCCACCAATCTGTGCATGCACATGTGGCACAGCATGTTACACAACCGTTGGGGACAGTCTACGTCATGATGCGGTCACCTGACCATGCTCAAAAGTGGACCATGGCTTTTAGCGGCATCCACTGTAACTGGTATTGAAAAACTGGCCTTGAAAAGGGAGGTGGTCTTCACCCACAGAGGCTGCATGTGGTAGGCATTGCTGGAACATAGGCAGGGGCACGAAAACGGAAGGTAAATGTACCTTCACTACTGGGTCAGAATACATGCTCACAGGGATAAATATTCCAGCACTGTTTTGTGCAGAAGCATTTATTATACTGTGCTCAGCACTTGTAGTTTGTGCAGTTGCCTTCAAACAGCAGCGAGCTAACTACACCTTATGATTCGCTTCCCAGTTGTTTGAAGTGACTTTCCAAAACGGCATACAGATGTTCTAGCTCGAGTTGAATTGCCCCTCGTGGGATGAATGAACTGTTACTGAACTGAACTTAACCGAGTAAAAGACAACCATCAGTCCTTTGCAGATCAAAAGACTGTTTGCTGAAGCAAGGTTTAGCAACTTGTACAGTTCAATCTGCAGACTCACTGAAGTAATACTGTGCGCTGGCAAATCATAGGCAAAATTCACTCTGGCCACAAACATGTTACTGTGAGACAGTTTTAAATAACAAAAGGTATCATCAGGAGCGAGATTTAAACATCACATATCTGTCTTCCATTTCATGTCAGCCCCCCCCCCTCCCCTTTCCAAATGTCTGATACTCTATAGCAATTGAGTAAAATCAGAGACATCCTCATCCCCCAAACTGGGTTTCTGCTGTGGAATGCTAAAATGATTGAAGAAAGAAGGAATTGTGTTATGCTTCCAAATCTGTTAAAGTCACTTAACATTCTGCTTTCTGTTTACAACATTTTTTTTTCTTTAAAAAAACCCTCTTTCCAGTGTGTTGTGTTTGAACAAATTCTCAGCTTCACTTTCAAAGCTCTTGAGACTCTAAAACTTGTCACGGTCACTTAAAAGTAGCCAGTGAATTCAGTACAATGTACCATCATTTTACGATCAAGTCCTCAGGCGAATAATCTCAAACAACATGCCAATCTAACTGGTTTTCCTAATGCTGGTCAATGTTAGCACTGATCATTACATTTAAACGTGTATTTTAAAAGACCCAGAGAGGAAAAAATGTCCAAAGTAAAAACAAACAAACAACATTTTTTTAAAAGACCCCCCCCCCCCCCCCAAAAGTGCTGGCATAAAATAAATGTATCAAGAGTAGTGGTTTCTGTAAGGAAAAGGGTAGCAACAAAAGAAAGAAGAAAAAAGAAAAAGAAAAAAACAGGAAAAAAAGAAGAGACAATGAAGAAAAGAAAAGAAAAAAATGCATTTATGCTATTGCCACAGTAACTACATAAAGGCCAAGATCACCATAAATCCTGTGTACTTCATTCTGCTGCTGTTTGGAGTAAAAAATATGTTCATTTCAGCATTTTTTGTTGTTGCTGTCTTTTACAGCCACACTACTTTAAACCATTTATCGTGTATGCTCAGTTTTCAATCAATCAAACAACCAGTAACTCACTGTTAAACACCACTGGATCACTTGAACTTAAAGGCATTCCCATTCATCTGACCCAGCAAATAAAAAGCATCACAACAATGCTGACTGGCATCACCGCAAAGAATAAGACAAATCTGAGCAAAACTGAAAGTTTCCTCCAGGCTTTTGCAATGTAAATATTTCATCATGCAGCAACTCTGATGACACACACTGGTGTGTTTGTTTTGGGGGCAGGAGTGCAAATAAAAGAAATTAGACTGAGGGCCAGAACATTTGAGAGAGATTTTCATTTTCACTTACGTGACAAGACTTTAGATTTAAAAAAAAGGAAGAAAAATCTTAGAGAGAAGGTTTGATGGTTGACTTGCAAAGCCTTCAGTACAGCTTTTCTCCCTACTGCAATCCTTTGCAATGTCATTTCATTGCCCAGCAGAATTTCAGGCAGATTATATAGCACTTCTCTCTGTATTAAAACAGCTACCCCCCCTCCCCCCCCCACAACAACAACAAAACCCCACCCATCCAAGACCAAACAAATCCGCCAAAAGCAAACACACTCAATAATCTTATCTACCAAATGGATTTGTTAAACGTAAAGTAAATGTAAGACGTTTCCCTCAGTAACTAAATATGGCCACCTCTTTATAATCATACCAGGATCCCCCCCCCCCCCCCCCCCCCCCCCCGCCCCCATCCACCTGCCCCCCATAGTAAGATATGTGTTTATTACTATAAAAGAGCATATACTTTTCCGAACCTTTTTTTTTTAACCTCTGGGTACCCGTGCACACATGCATGACTGGAGCCCTGATGAAATTATCAACTCAATTCAAACACTTTAGTACTTTTTTCAGTAAAAGAAAAAGCACACCTCAAACGTGTGCAACAAAGCCTCTCCAAAGATACACCATCCTAAGCAGCTGCTAGACGAAACACAACGTGAGGGATGGAAAATAGGAAACGGGTCAACTCACTAACCGCAGTTAAAAACACAAACCTGCCGTACCACACCCAGAGGTAAATGCAGTCCAGCCACTCAAATGCACTCTGACAGAACACAAAGGGACAAAATATGTGGTAAGTTAATGTCACCAGTCATAGTTTCTACCGTTCACCCCTCGGGTCATTTCATTTGAGTATGTTCTTCTAATCTAGTCCACTTTTCAAAAGAAAAATAACTGAACAGAGCTGAGCAGCTGAATGAACTATGCCGGCACACGTGCAGTTGGTGTAATGTCACCCAGTCTCAAAACACCCCACATGCTTGTAGACCAGGAGTTCACACAAGACACACAGCATCACCACCCCCCTTCTCCCCCACCATACCCCTGCACAAACAGTTTTTAAATATGATACATTGATTACACAAATGCTCACAGAAACCAGCCCCAAAAGAATTTACACACAAATCCACTTTCCATTCCAGGCATTTACACAAATCCACCTTTTGCTCCCACAAAATCAAACAACATGTATCCTTGTACACTCAAGCTGAAAAGTTAAGCAACCTTCTAAAACACTGGACAGATGTTCAAGCCTTTATCAACATGCATTCACAAAAACCAGTACAGATTGTAAATGTATCCACTGGTCTAGCTAAGTGCAACAAGTAGTCTGTTTTCTCGTATGCCACAGAGGACACGTGAAGAACATGTGTGCTGTGTGTAAAAAAATATCAGTTTTGCTTATATTATGTGCGAGTGAAGCAATAATGTTTCTGGAGTAATTAAACTGATGCCACTGGATGGCTAAGCATTGGTGCCATACAGCATGCAGTTGCTGTACACCTTTAAATATCAGCCTGCTGACAGCAAGTTTTGCCAAGTGCACAGACAGACAGCTAAGGAATGTGAAAGGTTCCCACAAAAGCCGCTGCCCACAGTATATATAAATACAATTCAGCAATTCACTATCAGCTTTCCAATTTCGTTGTCTGCTTTTAGTTGGTAAAAACACAAAGCAGTTCACACCATGTGCTTCTTAAAGTTGCTTAACTTTTTGGCTCGAGTATATTTCACATTATCATCTGAACTTGGACAGACTGAAAAACTGAAGGTTTGTGAGCACGTATGCCCATGTGTGTGTGTATGTGTGTGTGTGTGTGTGTGTGTGTGTGTGTGTGTGTGTGTGTGTGTGTGTGTGTGTGTGTGTGTGTGTGTGTGTGTGTGTGTGTGTGTGTGTGTGTGTGTGTGTTACACATGCATATGAGTGTGCATGTGTGTAAACCCATCTGGGAGACAGAATGAGATGGTCTTGCAATTTAGTAACTAAGCACATACCCTATACAAATCTAATTACATGTCTAGTCCACAGACCAGAACCATATGGCATCAAATCACTCACACGCCAACACACACAAACTATTTGAAAACAAAAACCCAAAACAACAACACTAGGATGAACACATACATGGGAACAGTTTGCAATGAAAACACACACAGAGATATGGTTTGCTGGATGCATCATTTTCAAGGCAATTCTAACAAGACTGCACAAAACAAGAAGCTGACTGTGAACTTTCACCACTTCATACATCTAATGATGGAACTGTTTTCCAGAAAAGACATCCAGAAATTGCACACATCGCAAAGCCTCAAGCTGTGGACTGGCTTCCGCAGTTGTCCTCATTCTCCTGTTGCTCATCCGTACTTATTGCTGCAGCCTGGTCCTCTGCCACAGAAAAACAACAACGAGAAAACATTTAACAAAAGACCAACAATTTTACTATCAGCCCTTCTGGTAACAGTCATGTCTAGAACTGAGCTAGTCTAGAACATGTCTAGAACAGGGGTCTAAACAAACATTTAACAGGAGACCAACAACTTCACAAGCAGCCAAACAAACATTCAGCAGGAGACCAACAACTTCGCTACAGAACCTGCTGGTAACACCAACAACCATGTCTAGAACTGAGCTAGTCTAGAACATATCTAGTGCTGTCTAGAACAGCAGTCTAAACAAACGTTTAACAGGTGACCAACAACTTGGCTACAGAACCTGCTGGTAACAGCCATGTCTAGAACATATCTAGTGCTGTCTAGAACAGCAGTCTAAACAAACGTTTCTCAGGAGACCAACAACTTCACAAGCGGCCAAACAAACATTCAGCAGGAGACCAACAACTTCACAATTGGCCCTTCTGGTAACATTCAAGTCTAGATGTAGAACTGAACTAGTCTATAACATGTACAGTGCTGTACAGCCTTCCAGTAACATGTGCATGTACACACAGCTCTCTCTACAACCTTCAAATCAGCTGCTCAGGTAATACTGTATCCACATCACTCTCTGGGTGGTACTGAATTTGAAAGTATCACTCAATAATTATGTTTCTTAATTAAAGAAAGGCAATATGCTTTCCTCATAATGTGACTGCTTGTTATATTCGCTAGCCTGTCCCAAGATGACTGAGTTGTTGCTGTCACATGAAAGTGTCCTCTGTTTAATTAATCTGTGTCCACTGTGCAATCTCTCATTCTAAGCTAGCTGCATGAGACAAGATCATCAGCGATGACACACAAAATCCTTGCTAAGTATGTGATGCTACAGTGTCTTTCAAAGTTTGCTAAAGACTAGCACATCATGTAATCTCCTGCAACAAGCACTGTTTTATGTAAGCAAGGTACAACCACATACAGGTTCTACCGCAACAAAGACAGATCACTGCAAAACATCTACAAACCACCTGATGATTGCAACTGCAAGCTATTCACAGTAACACCAGCAAAGACTGATGATTGCAGGCATTCTATGGTTTAATACTCAATTACAGATGTGTTCCGTTGCAACAAAGGACAAAGACTGTAAACAATTTATAATCACAAGTGTCTGATTGCTACAGAGACAGGTTACTGAAAACTGTCTACTAATACTATCACAGTTTTCTAGAAATTAGACATGTATACATGTATGTTCTGTTGCAACATACAAATGCCAATTAATTTCTTTCTTCTTCTTCCTTTTGTTTTGTTTTGCTGGAGCTGTGGCCTTTACAACTGAGAAGTACATCATGCAACATCTAATTTCTACTCTAGCTATTCCTGGCTTCAAAGCAACCAAACCTAACAATTCATGCATGCATGCCCGCTACTGTCTCCACTACAGTACTAGCAATGCCTATGCGGTCAGTGTGCATGCAGTTTATGTAACATGAACATTTGACATAATCACAAAATGAGACTGAACAACCTACCACATCAATGGAAGATCACGGGTTTGCTTTAAAAACAAAAACAAAATCAAGATCATTTAGGAGAGAAGCTTTTCTTCTTCAAAAACTATAATGAAATCTGATCAAATTTTAATGAGACGTTAACAGCAGACAGACACTCAAGACAAAGTACTGGGAAGAGAGAATTTTTGTCTTAAATATTTTTAAACAAAATCTGTTTAAATTTCAGAGAAGAGATGAGACATTATCAGCACACAGACAAAACTACTGAGCAAAAACAGGACAGAGTCTGACTAGTGTGTCAGTAATATAAACTGTAACAAGTAATATCTTTGGCACATGCTGGGACAAGTGTAGACAAGCACACAAGAGTACAAGAGTACAATTACAAACGTGCTACGCTACTCACTCTGCAGTGGCCAGGGGAGCTCATTTTTCACACTGGCTATCATGGCATCAAGTTCTCGCTCAAACTCATCAGGCGTGTGCAATTCTGCGGTGCCAAAGGCTGACAAGCAAACAGTTCTTTTTTTGTGACACAACAAAAAGGAAGCATGCTGGGTGCAGGCAGGGCAGGGTGGGAGACAACACGCGTTAACTGGGTCAACTGACAAACAAATATTTATGCATACACACATGTGCACATGTGGATCCATAGGTCATGACACTGACAACACCTGTGCACAAACCAACATACAACAGTCCAAACAAGGGAAGTAGGCACAACACATCGTCAGTCTCAGCAAAAGCAGTCAAATGCTCTGAACACATCAGTACCATAAATAATGTGCCAGTGCTAGCACCAGTTCCATGAAGTGTGAAACTGCTTTGACTGAAATGGCATGTTGATTATGTCCCCCCCCCCCCCCCCCCCCCCCGACCCATGATTTTTTTCCAACTTAAGGCGGTCAAACATACTTTTCACTTGAAAGTTCCCAGTGCTGCATTGCTATCACCAAACATACTTTTCACTTGAAAATGAAAGTTCCCTGTGCTATAATTACTGCTATTGCCATCTTTTTCAGTATCATTTGTGACCCACTGTGACTGTGAGGAAATGGGACAACGTGTCATCTTAGGCATTCAGAGTTCCTGAATGATACCAACAGGACCTGCAGTCAGAAAACTTCAAGCTGTTTGATACATTTCAAGACTAGGCACAGCACCAAAGTGAGGTTACAGCCTTTCAGAGCAAGGTGGTAGTTAGAAGTAGTGCAGCCATTCTGAGAAAATAAAGCTGGAAAGATGTGTCTGAAACAGGAACTGCATTCTGAAATCTGTTTTGGCCATTGGAGGTCAAAATGGGCCGCAGCAACTATGGATATGTATGATAGACCAAACTCTCAAGCACACAATTTTTTATTTTTTTAAAACAAACTGATCAAAATAATGGACCCCAGACAATTTGATTGCCAGTTATGTCACAATCTTCCCAGAAAACATGTCTCCACTTTTGTGACAGTGGGTCACATTCACATGCTACATGCATGCAACTATTTACTGTGCTATTTGCTACGAATGCTAGCCATGAATGTATAGATCTACACATGTGCACATAAGCCTTCAAACGTGTGCTACGAATACACACAGCGGAACCCTCTTTAACGTGTAAGCTCCTTCAAAGATGAGATTACCTGCCTGAGCTTCTGCCCCTTCAAAGAGGAAATTCAGATTAAAACAATGATTAAAATATAAGACATTTATAATCCCTGCTGTACCTATTTCCTTGTTTTCTCTCTTTCTTTCTTTTTTCTCCTTTTTCTTCTCTGGAGATGTATTTCTGTAAGGACCAGCCACAAAAGGGTTCCGCTGTGAAGTGCAATGTGCTAAATATATATTATACTTTTATAGCAAAGCATGCTATCTTCACTCTCTCGGTACCGATAATAGTAATACTAACTCATCTGATAAACTGGACCTCTCTACCAAGAAAATATTCAGGAAAAAAAGGCCCCATTCTGATTTAGACTCATGCTGATTGAATCATTTTCACACTTCAAAAGTAAAGTGTAGAGTTGGCATGTGTATCGCCATTATGCACTTTTCGATGTGTAAGGAAAGCGACTGCACTGATTCTGCTGCGTCTTTATAATTTGGCCCAATATAATCGTCATGGCAATGCGTGACTGGGCATTAAAAAAACCCATTATCTATCTTGCCAGTCACCAGTCTTGGCTGCCAAGTGCCAGGCTGGGTGAGCTTACTCACTCAAGTCACTGTCCCTGGCCATTGGCAGCCACGCTACATGGGCTGCTAAATGCTACTATGGAGAGTCAAAGGTGAAAACTGGATGTACTGAGCAAGAGAATTACAATGGTCAAACATTTCCACTAGAACAGCCATGCCACACTGGCTACTGTTATAATGCTAAATGAAACACTGCTAGGGAAAGTCTAAGGGGAGGACTAGCTGCACCAAGCAAGTGAACTAAAGGCAATACCCACTTTTAGCCCCATCGGTTTGCTGTCCTCAAATGGTTTGAGGATGCATGTGTGCATATGCTTGTGTATAGCACTGGCATAGCACGAAATGAACTGATATATGTGGATATGCCAATGTAGTGCATACTTCAAGTTATTTCGTACACCCACCCACACATTCTCATACCATTTGAGGACCATGAACTGACAGGGCTAAAAGTGAACATTGCTGAACTAAAATGGTCAAACACTTCTACCAGAACAATGAGGACGGTAACAGTACTAACACCACTTCAAGTGTTTGAACATTATAAATACGATATATCAAGATGCTTCAGTTCACCAGTAATGACAAATTTGTGGTTACATAATAAGTAATACGACATGTCAAGCACATTTCATCACAGACACTCATGCACATGCATACAGTCATAATACATGTAAATAAGACATTAGCACTAATAACAGTATGTAATGAGCTAACATAACTTTGATCACAACATGAAGAACCTAGTCTTAAGGAGGCAAAGTGTACAAGGCTATTTCTCAGCTGACACTCACTTGTCATACTTAAATTAAAGTTGCATTCTCTCTCTCTCTCTTTCTTCTGTAACCTTGGAATGGGTGATGGTCATTTAAACAGGCGTAAGACTCTAAGTGTGTAAAGTTGGTTATCATCATGTTCAACTTCAAAGATCTAATTTATGAATGCCAACATTCCCCCCCCCCCCTCTCCCCCTGTCAAGGCAGGAACAGTCAATCTGTTTTTGTTAAAGATTAAGATTCACACACATGAATTGAGATTCCTTCAATATTATGTTCCTGATCTGTGTAACAATCTGATTCACACAAAGTCTGAACTTGACTAGAAAAGATCTTGTCAGGGGAAAGCACAAAACTTAATGGAGATTATTATCACATAGTTTGAAAGGTGTCACTTACATAGTCTCCAAGATAAAGCCCTTTTTTCTCTCTCCCTTTTTTGTGCTGTTGTTAGACTGTTATGTTGACTGCTACACTGTTTACATTTACATACATGTGATTTTCACTCGGGATTGACTGGATACTTTTTTCTTCTTCTTGGAATGGCATATAAAGAATACATTATAAAATTCTAATTATCATTATTATTGATAAAACGATAACACTTACTAAAAGCTAAGTGTCCAAGGATGACAGGATTTTTTTTTTACATGAGTCAAAAAGGTAGCACGAGTAAAGGAAAGCTTAAGTCTTGCTTAGTTTCTATCAGTGTTTTTTGCTTCTTGCTCAGCTAAAAACAGAAGAGTGTCTATCATTTCATCCCTTATTCTACACCCTGCAGTCCTTTCAACACACACACACACAGACGTTCACTTACCAAAGCTGAAACAGTGACGCCAAGTGAAAGACAAACCATAACAACAAGGCACAGCAACCCCAATCTAACCTGGCGTGTGCCAAACTAACGTCAGCAGAAGCCTCGCTCACCTTGGTTATCCACACTGACACCAGACTCGTCGATGGAGCTGAGAGCGCTGGCCAGCTCCTGTGTCAGCCCGTTCAGCGACAAGGCCGTGAAGAAGTCCGGCTGCTTCTCTCCCCCCTCTGCCCTCTCCCCCTTTGGCTGGTCCCCCAGGCCTGGGACGTCCACGGACAGCCACGCCTCACTCAGCCCCGGACTGCCCTCCCTCTGTGTCAACTCCTTGTCACACTCTACTCCCTGCTTTGCCACCGGGGACGAAGACAAGGCAGCTTCACTGCTGCTGCTGCTGGCACCAAAAAGGCTCAGGTCTTCCTCGTCGATGCCAAAATCTGGGAACTCCATGGTTTTAAACAGCGGAGACTCCTCCGGCCCTTGGGGTGAAGCAGGTCGCGGGGCATGATTTTGAAAGCGCACCTGCTCTGCCGTGCTGGTTTGTGTGCTTTCTGCCTCGGGCTCCCCCATCAAGGCACGCTCTGCCGCCTCTTCCACTGCCTCTCCATCTTCGTCTGTCAACACGGTCTGGGCTGGAAGGTGCTGGGTGGCGACCTCTGCTTCTGGAGCACTTGGATCTTGTTGTGGGACCCCACTGGAAGTTGAAGACAAGTCACCAGAAGAAGGTACAACGTCCGATAAAACAGGAATGGTTTGAACGTCAGCGCCCGTGACAGCATTCACCAAGTCACACACCTTGCCGCCCGAAGCCTGCTCGTCCGTGGAAATTTCACCTACACCACCGCTCGCCGCATCACACTCACTTTGCACGGTCACGTTCTCTCCGGCCGGGCCGTTAGAGTCTGGCCCACCCACCCGACTAGAGTCCCCTGAATTGCCTTTCACACTATCACAGCCTGCACCGCTTGCTGCTTCTCCAGGCAGCGAGGAGATCGGAGCCTGCAGAACCCCCAAGGGGTCCAGGTCCCCGTAGCTCTCCTCCTCCTTCAGGGGAAAATCCCCCTGTCCTCTGAGGAGCACGTCCCCCCCATCCTGGTTCCGCTGCATCTCCCGCTCCCTGTCCTCTTCCTGCTGACCCTCCATGGGGTCATCTGTTAAACGCAGCTCGCTCATCCGGCCGGTCGCCGTCGGGGTCTGCTCACAACCATCCGCCGGCAGGGGCGAGTCCGACACTATCTGCTGAATGTAGTCGTTGACCGTCTTCACGGACAGGTCCTGGCACAAGAGGGTGGGGCTGATGGGGGCTGGGCCCCCCGCTCCTCCTCTTCCTCCTCCACTGCCCGCCCTGGACCCGCCTCCGCTCGCCGCAAGTTTCATGGCCGGAGTGTTGCTCACCCCGGTGGCCCCGGTGTCCAACACGCCGGTTTTGGACACGGTGGGTGAGGCGGGCGACGTCTCCATCACCCGACTGACGCTGAAGATCTTGCGCGCCGTGGGCTTGGGGTAGTACTGCGGCGACAGCAGCAGCTCCATGGGAGGGGAGCGCAGCGCCGTGGCCAGGGGGTTGGTGAGAGGCAGCGCCATGCCGCCATTGTCACCGGAACTGGCCACGGAGGTGGCGATGGGCTGCGAGGTCAGAGGGTTTGGAAGCTCCAGGCTCAAGGGCGGGGAGGACACGGACACGGAGACGTCAGGAACCACGCCCCCAGCTTCCCCTCCTTTGAGAGGCAGGAAGTGGACGTCAGCACAGTGCGGGGATTCTAAGGACTCCTGGGGCGTGAGACGATGGCTGTTGAACAAAAGGCTGGGACGAGGCTTGCTCTCTGGCTCTGGTGCAGGAGCTGGGACGTACATCATCTGGAAGTGAAACAATGAATTCTGTCTATGCGAAAACCTGAGAGGCATCCCAAAAGAAACAAACCCTTCAAACAAAAAACAGAAAAAGATCACAATTGCATGTTGCTGATTTTTTTCTCTCCCTTTGCTGATTCTTGATAGGGTGTTTTTCCCCCTTCTTTTTGTGGATTCTTGAATTTATCCCCATCAAGGTATCAACCAACACCATCATCGCTCAGCTTGTTCCTCTCATTCCTTCCCCTTGACCCACCCCCCATGAGCTCTTTATCTTCACAAACTTGGTTTCCATTGTGCCAACATGCAAACTGTGCAAGCTGTGCATCCAGTCAGCTGTACTCATACCTTATTTCCCAGGAAGTTCCAACACACAAAGCACCATCCTAACCTCAATGTGATATCACGACAAAGTGATTTATAACACCCTGACATAACCTACTCGTGCACAAAGCTGTGTGCACCATCCAAACCTCAATATGTCATCATGACATAACCAACTCACGCACAAAGCTGTGTGCACCATCCAAACCTCAATATGTCATCATGACATAACCAACTCAGGCACAAAGCTGTGTGCAACATCCAAACCTCAATGTAACATCACAACAAAGAGACTGATAAAACCCTGACATAACCTACTCGCGCACAAAGCTGTGTGCACCATCCTAACCTCAATATGACATCATGACAAGTGATTTATAACACCCTGACATAACCTACTCGCGCACAAAGCTGTGTGCACCATCCAAACCTCAATATGACATCACGACATAACCAACTCGCGCACAAAGCTGTGTGCACCATCCAAACCTCAACGTAACATCACGACAAAGTGACTGATAAAACCCTGACACAACCAGCACAGTTGACTGGATGTTAAACCCCAATTATTCACCCATCTATCTCACCTCGGGATGGGCCTGAATAGCCTCCTGGGCGGACGTGATGACGGACTGCACGGACGCGCGAGCGGCCATCTCCACCTGCGCCCTCTCCTCCAGTTGCCGCCGCTCCTCCTCCTCCCGCTGCAGCACCCGCTGCTGGTTCCGCTCCAGGTAGCCCTTGATCTCCTGCTGCAGGCGCCGCTGCTGGTCAGCATAGTCCTTCATACCCTGCAGGCACCAAGGGGAGGATCGGGGGGGGAAAGTGGTCAGCATGGACAGGCGAGTACGGCCAGAAAAAAAGGAACTGTTTTACCAGCTACACTCTAGAGATGTCCTTAGGAAATCCGGATGCAAAAATAGAGAGGCATTCTTCAGTCATGGTTTACTGAGAATGGTTTCTAGAGAGGGATTAAAAAATAAAAATGGACACAATGGGATGTTAGCTAGTGTTGTTTTTATTGGTGGTGAGGGAGTTGGGGGGGAGGGAGGAGACAGAAGAAGAGGAGAAGGATAAAAAAAACAACACCAAACACATAAAAGCAATTTACCATGATTGAAAACAATGCCATTGTTTTTCAACAAAGGAACCAATCAGTATTTGAACCCTCTGTGGCCATTGCCCAGCTCACCCTGACATCACAACTTACGGATTCCTTTTTGGTTTCCTTGTCAACGTCCATGCGCGTGACGCTCTCGTTGACCTTCAGCGCCAGGGACAAAGGCCATAAGCCCTGCCGTCTTGATGTCGTTCTCCCTCAGGTCCAGACGCAGCAAGTGGAAACTGTCAGCCACGTACTCTGCCAGGGCCACAGCTCCTACACTCACGTGACACACAGAGCGAGTCTTTAAATATACCTGGCAGCACTCTTACCTCATGAGAAACCACAGGCATAATTCCTGTGGGGATGCATGACAACGTCAGAAGAATCTATAACGTTTTTCAGAGCTGCAAAAAAAAAAAAAAAGAATTTAGGACCTTTTAAGACCTTACAAAACTTGAAATACTGAAATTCAATATTCAGCAGGTTCCCAAATGCAGGTTTCAGTATAACCACCAGACAACTTTCACCAAAGCAAGTGTCCAGTAATATCACCATCATCAGCTTTTTTTAATATGCCAGGAATAAAAGAATTTAAGCCGAAATGGAATAGCAGTGACATTTCAATGTTTCTATAGGCAACATAAAGCACCCAGCATCACGCTGAAAATAAAATCCCAGACAGAGGGCACACAGGAAGATCACACACCTTCGCAGGTTAGTCGAGTTGACTGCAGTCCCAGTCTCATGAGTGACTTGCTCTTGAGAAGTCCTTCCTTCAGTATATGAATTCCTTCATTGGTCACGTTGTTATGGCCAAGGTTCAAGGTTTCTAAACACTTTGTAGAGCCCTGCAAACAATTAGTCCCACTGCACATTTCATGCTCATATTAATTAATAATAAGCCATATGTATGTATACCTCACCTGTAAGTGTAACATACTGTGCAAATGCAACATTACCAAATAAACCACACTGATCTTTGTCAAATCAGCACAGCACCACTTAAATAAATGAACATAAATTCAACAACAACAAAGGGGGGGGTGGGGGGGGGGGGGGGGGGGGGGGGGGGGGGTGGCAGAAACATTCTCTACAAATTCAGCCAAGCTTTTAATCTTTTGCCTCTGTCCCTGTGGCATATTTTCCTCTCTGAATGTATTTGTGTGTGTGTGTGTGTGTGTGTGTGTGTGTGTGTGTGTGTGTGTGTGTGTGTGTGTGTGTGTGTGTGTTAGTGTGGTGTGCTGTTGAATAGTAATAAGTTAATGTACACACCAAGGGCAACTGTATACTTTGGCAGGTCAGATGCATCATTAATGTCCTTTATTATATCATTATACTGTGGCAATCCTCAATAATATACAGAATAAGACAGAATAAAGTCTGAACCTTTACATCAGTTTTCCTGCAGCGAAAACAAACAAACAACAACAACAAATAAAAAAATAAAAATCACTTCTGGATACATTTTCTCAACCCTTAGTTTGGCGTTAGTTATTTACACCCATGCCTTTTAGCAGCAAAATGCAAAAAAAGAAGTACTCACCAGCGCCCGACTCAGAGCGGCCATGGCCTGGTAAGTGATCTGATTGTTCCACAGCACAAGAGTTCTCAGTCCTTTGTCCAGGTTCTGCTCATAAAGCCCATCACACACGTGCCCCACGCCCACATCCTGGTGCAGAAAGAAATGGTTTAGCCCACATCATGGTGCAGAAAGAAAGGTTCGTCAAATGACCCACCCAGTCCCTAATAAGCCATATGGTTTCTGTGGACTGTCATAAAGCACCATGATCATTTACTTACCAAATGACCCACACAATCTTTAAAAATAAAAGAGCTGGCATTACACTTGTTTTATCACACTGGTAAACTGTACGCTATAACTGCAAAACTCTTTGCTTTCATTATGAGTTTCAAGGTTTTGATTATCCCGTCTTCTTCCCAACCATCCCTTGCATCTAGCAGAACATGGCCCTATTACCTCCTATCCACCCTATTTATGTTGTTTTTGAGAAGTCAGCTTAGAAATCACTCCTAGAAACAGGTCACTGGGAGTGATGTACAAAACATTCTGTCGCTAAATAGTCAGTTTCAACACTTTTTTTCTTTTTTGCTAAGTTCTCTTTATGAGGAATTTTTATGTTGACCCAGAATACTTCACCCTGGTGTAACTGTTGTGACTACGTGTTAAAAATCAATTATCTGTCTCTCCCACAATGCTGTTGAACACCTATGGCCTGCCTCTGTGGTGTGCTCCTAACCCACGGATTCCTCCTAAACATCACACATACCATCAGCTCTTATGCAAATAACCAAGCAAAGATCATGCTGGAAAAAGAACAAACAAACATGTCTAATGCAGTATGTCAGGGTCAATCTCTCATTAGGGTGGTCTTTCAATTGGGGTTACATTATACAAATTTTGGACCCCTGTCACCAGGACAGTTTCATTAGGGTGATGCCCAAGGTAAGCAACTTGGTGTTTTACACCCAGTCAACCAGTACAGCTGTATCAGGGCAAAATACACAAGGTACTGTATACCCAGTACCGATTACCTATCACATACAGAGACAAACCTACACCAGTCACAGCAACTATACCTCCTCACCATGGTGGAAATGATGAACACTGACCTGTAAATGATTATTGCGAAGATCCAGGAGTGTCAGAGAATGATTGTACTTGAGGAGGTTACCAAGCTGTATGCCGTCACTTGGCATAAGACGGTTGTCTGCCAAGAACAGCTCTTGAAGAATCTCATTCATCTTCAGTGCAGCAACTGAAATTTATATGCGCTCACGTCATATAAATGTAGATACACCACAGATACATGTAATTCATTCCAAATCACAGTAACTGAGTCAGAATTAGACTCTGAACAGTGTGCAAAAATAAACCTGTATTCTGCAAAGAACAAAAACAACAACAAAGCAACAACAAAAAAGCAATGCTGTGATAAAATATTTGAGCCAAAATCCTCTCTCTCTCTCTCTCTCTCTCTCACACACACACACACACACACACAATGCAGAACCTTTACAGAAATGCTTCGTCTTGGAACACCAGATTTACACTTATTTGTTTTAGCAAACCAAATTTCCGAGAGAAAAAATGAACTGGTATCAAGAAATACAGTATTGTGCACAAAGACAGTTTAGACACACGGAGACAAACATGGCTGACGCAGTACCCAGAATGATGAGAGACCGCCCGGACAGGTACATGTTTTCCATGTGCAGAACAGTCAGGTGACTGCCCAGCTTGAGGGCTCGGCCGAAGATGGGGATGGAGCGGTCATTCATGTCACAGTTCCTCAAGTCTAGTGTGGTCAGGCATGGCGTCTGCAACAAAACAGAGGATGCACAGATTGCATCACCCGGGTCTGGTGGGTTGATGTTCAATGCCGGACTGAAATGAGGCGTTTTCCTGTGAGATGTAAGCTCAGTTCTCGCAGTGGCACAATGTTCTCAAGTGAAAGTGCTTGAGTTACCAAATGTTTACATTCCCTAACTCAGCATGAAACCAACACTGAACTCATGTTGCAGAAACACTAGTAAATGTTCAGCTGATGTTGTGAGACACAATAGCAGGTGAATGTTTAATTAACATTAGCAAACAAAAACACATTTTGCCTGAAGAACCTGTTTAACACTCTGTTGTTTTTAATGGCAAAGTTAATTATCTCTCCAGTGGTTATTAATCAAATCTACACTACAGCTTAGACTTAGAAAGAATACAAATCTACTGCTGTTGAAATGCCTAATACAAGTTAGTTTTTTCATGATAACATCGCATCAGCCACATAGGGTCACCTCAGGATGAGCCTCAAAGTCAAAATTCTTATACACCAGATCAAAACACAAGTCACTGAATCACAAGTCATCTAGATCACAATTTTTGGACAGAAAAAGTAAAAACCACCTTCAAAAATCAGTACCCAAAATACATCAATTAAAATCAGATATACGTTAACCTGTTTAAACTATATGTCACAGAATGTACACACACACTGCCAGCTATCAAAACTGCCAAAGACATTGCACATATTCAAATTCAAATGATTTTATTATCCACTACAATCATAACAATTAAACAGAAATTTTCCTCACTCACACCAGCTCAGCCACATTAAATAATGTAATTAAATTAAGTTAAACACATTAAAAACCGAAGGAGATATGACACATAAGGAACTGCTGTCATAAAAGGTAAGCAGTAACTAATACATCCTTCGCAATCACATGCATTCCTCTAGAAAATATTATTAAATCATTTACTGTACATTAAAACATATAATGATGCATATAATATGTTTAGTTCACTGTTCACTCACCCGCCGAATGAGTCGTGAACATGCTTGCCATCCTCTGACGCCAATGCTTTTATTGAAGGAGATGTTGAGATAGCATGTGGATTCATAGTACTCAATCATGTCAAACCATGTAACTGCGCTCTGAGGAAAAAGCATATATATGCACATATTATAAAACATATGCTAATGGTATGTACATCATATCCGAATTGGATTTGTATAGTACACAAACATACCATTTGCAAACAAATAAATATACATAAAACAGGCAGATAAACTGACAGGTATCTAAATATATAATTTAGCTGCATTTGCTGTTGTTTGTAGATTCTTTATAAAGAAGCTTAAAATCTGTATTGTTGGAAAAAGAAATCTGTGCTTCTTTACGAAATTATTATACTATTCAGAGCCTACCAAACAATCATTCACCCACCTCACTGCTCTCCTGCAAAAAAAAATTATATAAAAAAAATCACCAAAATAAACAATAATCTTTTTTAAGCATGGCTAGAATGTCACCACATAATCCAGGTGACAAGACTCCATCCAAATCAATGCTGCAATAATCTTTTTTAGCACGGCTAAAATGGCACCTCATCATCCAGGTGACAAGACTCCAAATCAATGTTCTTGAACTGAACCCGTCGTAGTATCTCCTCAAAAGTCTCGCACTGCTTGGTGTCGATTTTGTCACCTGAAAAAAGAAAGGAAAAATAAAGGCCATTCATTGACATTCTCCTGCAGAGCATTCACAAACAGTTTTTAATTTACACACTAGCAGCTTTGGGTTTTGGAAAAGGCCCAGTTTGCAGAACATCTAACTTTAATCCTTTGTTCTTTCTCAATTGCACCTGTCCCTCCTCTTTTGTATAATCATGAAAATTTGTAAAGCACCTACCCCATGGCTCAAAGCACTTTAACCCCTTTCTGCCCAACAATCTTCTCCTTCTGTATGGCACCCAGCTTCAACAGTTTGAAGGCTCTGACACCTTTTAGTGCATGCTGGTTTTCCTGATTTCACTTTCACATCAATTTTTTTGCATAAATGTAATCCCTTTCTGTTCAGCACTCTTCTCCTTCTGCTTCTGTATAGCATCCAGCTTGAATAGTTTAAAGACTCTGACACCTTTTAGAGCATGCTGGTTTTGCTAATTTCACTTTCACATTGATTTTTTTGGGTATAAATATAATCCCTTTCTGTTCAACTTCTTCTCCTTCTTCTTCTGTGCAGTGCCCAGCTTCTGACACCTTTGTGCATGCTGGGTTTTATTGATTTCACTTTTGTATGGCTCATTTTCAATGCTCAGTACAAAACAGACGGTAAGAGTTGAGTAAATGTAAAAACGTCAGCAGGCTGCATTATTTTGCTGATTTTCTCTCTCTCTCTCCAAACACATCAACAAGAGGAAAAAGATCAGACACTTATAGTGCTATGTACAGCTTACAGTGCTATAGCTTATTCTCTCTCTCTCTCTCATGCTCACATATACACACACACAGAATCAGCATGTATGACTTTGCAGTAGGCATATCAGCAATCTGTTTTTAATACTGCAGTTACCAGCCAAGTTCTGAGCTGTGCAAAAGGGGCTTTGGTGGACAGAATTTAATCAAGACCAGCAGATGTGTTAGATCTAGACTGCAGACCCTGGACAAATCCATTGATGGCAGATGCTCACCAGAATGGAGGGACCTAATGTAGGGGACAGCAGCAGGGTCAATTGGATGGCAAGTGGGGAACTGCTGGGCTGGCCTGATCCCTGCTTTGCATGTTTTACATATGATTGACCTGTATGCATTTTTCTGACATGTTTGTGTATAACGTACATGGTTTAAAACACACACTAGTGCAATCCCTGATACACTCAAAGTGTGACACACATGGTGTAAAAACAGGTAGAGCGGAGGATGAAACTGCCCACAAATTGTGACTGAGGTCATAATAAAGTACATCTTTATTGTTTATAAATGTATGACAGAATGTGCCTCGCAAAGAAGAAATTTAGAACAAAAAAATGGACACACTAACCTGATCATTCAAAATACCCACACTTGACATCAATATTTAAAACTATTAATCGGTACTTACAATTCTCAGTCTCCGCTTTTTCTCTGTCAGTCATTCCTATTCATAACCCATGCATAAGCCTAATGCAACTTGAAACCTCACTATTCAAAATCAATACCTAAAATTCTCTCTCTACTTCTCCAGCAAAACACTGAATCACCCACCTTTAAGCACCAGTTTCTCCTCTCTTTTTCCATTGCAGGAAAAACCCTGCAGGAAAAAAAAAGGCAACAGCACAGATATTAACACACAGTGATTAGATTATAAATATATATATATATATGACATACATTTATTATGACACCAACATTTTGAATAGCATTAACAATAACAGCTGTAAAGAAAAAAAGATCAGCAGCTACAGACTAGAAGGAGGGACTGGGTTTTACCCTTGCTGACCCTTGCTTTACCAGGTACATGAAATCTGTGTTCCAAAATGATATGGAGTGCCTTCTGCAAAACTTACGTTGCAAGTTTCACGCTGCAGATACTGTGGATAGATGTATGGATTTCACGCTGATAGCTGTATGGATTTCACCATGAGCAGCCAATTTTTAGGGTCTTCCAAAAAATTCAACAACAACAAAAATCAATAAACTCCCCCTCAGCAGGCTGGCCACTCAACAAACCAGGCCAGAATTGAATTCAAGACTGTGCACAGGACTAATCCGCCCGCCCAATCCACCCAATACCAAAACGCTGTTTGTGACGTTTTCTTTCTCTCTTTATGCACATACTGTTGTTAGCAATTCTATTTCTAGCCACAGCCAAGTTTTTCCCTTCCACTGTTCATTACAGTGAGTTACATTCACTTTACTTTCCCAAGACAACTTCCTGCAACAGAAATCTTGGTGATGTCCTACAGTCGGATAAAACTTTAAAGTTCCATTCCGTGACATCAGAGTTTTTAATAAATAATAAATAAACATTCACGATGCTGCTGCTGCTAACGATGATGATGAATGTGGATGACGATGGCACACATTTGAAGGATGGACCACACACAACACAACTCAAGGACAAGGAAAAATACCAACAGTTCTAAAGAAAGTGCTCCATCAACATCACATTATGCATGGCCATCGCATTCTGGATTAGAACCTACACTGAGGCTTGTCTCCAGCGTAGGAAGCGGTGATCAATAGCGCAACTTCTTTCATCATCCTTGATCACTATGGCTTGACAGAAACAGTGGCTCCTCTCTCAGCACCACCTTCCTTAAGGCTACCAGGTCCATAATCACTTCTCCATCAGGAGGCGCCTCTTCGGGCCTGGTGGCCTCCCACGGGGCGCCACCACATGACGGAACAAATGCTACTACCAGCTAACAACATGCATGCCTGGAGAACAGTGTTCTGGCAGCTTACCTCTATTTGCTGTACAACTTTGTTGAGTGGCTTTGCACCATGCTTTTCACAACTCCTCCTGTATGCTGATAGAATGTCCTGGGCTGTCCATCTGGGAGCTATACACACACACACACACACACACACACACACACACACACACACACACACACACACACACATGAACACAGTTAAAACTATAAAAAGCACAAGCATTCATAGTATACAGTGTGCTAATTCACTGCATGTCTAACAGGTGCCATGGACAAATATGTAACAGAATTAAAAAGAAGATACATTTCTGCAAAGGACAGTGTGATCAATATCTTCCTGCTGTACCCCCTTCCCTACATTATTTTCTTTTGCAGCACTGATAGTGACATATGGTGACGGTCGTGGCACAGTGGCAGCCACTCCATCTGAATGAAGCCTATGCCACATAATGCTATGCATTAGCAGAGGTTTAGGAACAAGTCTTCTTTAGACTGTGGGTGGAAAGCAAACTTTTTCCCATTCACATCATAGCCAGGACAACGGGTCAAGTGAAAGAGGGTCAGGAAAAGATGACACTGACAAGACCTGTCACTTCAAATGCTTTTTTTCTTTCTCTTTTCAAAGAAGTCACAAGATCCAAACCCACTGCAGTGGCTTTAACCCTGAGGAGAAAAAAATCCATTCAAATATAATCTGTTTCTGCCATTCTCCATCTATTACTCTGTATGATGTTGCACATGGGTAAATTTGAATCTGTGCCGTGTGCATGGGTAATGTTGAGTGCAAGGCACTAAAAGTGAGGTCAAAACACTGACCCCACAAGCTAATGGGCCTGGTCTCATCTGAGTGAGAACAAACGCAAAAGGCATATATATGTGTGATGCTGGGGGTTGGTAAACTATAGGGCAATGTTCTTCACAGCTTCGACTGCCCCACTTATTTTAGCTGTAAGTTGTAAAGGAATACCTCATTACCTGACGCTGTTTGGGAACTTGATACACACCTTGTGTGTGTGTGTGTGTGTGTGCATGCGTGTATTACTATTAACTACTCTGTGTGTGTGTTTTTTTGTGTGTGTGTGTGTGTGTGTGTGTGTGTGTGTGTGTGTGTGTGTGTGCATGTATGCATGCATGTGTGTGTGAATTATGCATACATGTATATTATGTGCATAACTGAAAGCCATTAGCAACAGATTTGTTTCATAAGGACAATAAGTTTTATTGTAAAAAACTATTTTGGCTTCCTTCTTTAGTCCACAGTCCAAGGACATGCAGGTCACTGATTTACTCATTCAGTATGCGAGTAATTTCTTTAGTGGCTTCAGCTTAGAACTTGTATTTAGTAGAACGAGAAGTTTCCTGTGACCAATATCCTGTATCCTGTCTGAAACTATGAAAGTAAATTTACAGACCTTATTTGTTTGACCAACTGATAATGAAACAGACAATATGATTAACAATGTAGACAAATTCGGAGCAACCTCACAAATATGCACTGCCCGTGATTAAGCATAATTTGCAATTAGTGTTTCTCTTTTGTACTGTAGCTACAATTCATGCATCCACTGACAGAAAATTTTCCTTCTGTGTTACTGCCGGAGAGAGAATGCAAAACAAGCATTTTCGGTCTTTCTCTCTTACATATTTTCTTAAAGCAACATAAGTTTTTACACACAGTGACTGAAGACCAGAAGGGAAGGAGGCTGGGAGAGGAAGAGAGAGAGAGAGAGAGAGAGAGAGAGAGAGAGAGAGAGAGAGAGAGAGAGAGAGAGAGAGAGAGAGAGAGTGATCCATAGGTCACAAACCACATGCATGTATGGAAGTTACGCCACTGAACTGACTGATAATGATATACCTATCAAAACTAGAGAGTAAAATGTATGCATTACTGTTACTTAGGTATTCTATTAATGATTATAGAACATGACATATATTGTCTTCATACACTCATAATTGTATAATAACATCTATGAACTGATCTTGATCTTGTAATTGTATCCCATTCCCAAGTCTAGGGCCACTATCAACTGGTAATGGCACTGGTCTTGATCTTGGTCTTCATATTGTACGTTGCTGGACGTAACTTTAGGTATAATATATGCAACAGGAGGGGAGTGCACACGTGTGAATTAAATGGTGCTTTGGGTGGCGATCTGTCATTTGAAGTCCTCAAGCGTGGTCATTCTCATTGTCAATCCATCGTCATTTGTAATTGTATGCTGAAGTAAGCTTGTAATGTTACTTTGTTAGCAACTGGATTTTAATGTCCTGTCAACCACACTGACACGGGGTCACCTCAGGATGATCAAACTTTGTCATAATTTATAAGCAAATGCACATTTTACAGCTCTTCTCAAATGTAAACTCTTCCTCAAGTAAAATCTACAAAATCAATCACCACACAAATTATATTAAAAAACAAACTAAAAAACAAGTTTTATATAGCAAAACACACACACTTAGTATACACATTATATAGTGCATGGTTCAGTAAATGTTGCTGGTGACACTCACAGAGCCCAAAGTTATAATTTCACAGCTGGCCACTTTACTTTAAAGGTTTTTAAGTATGCAAAATGACCATCGAAATGATTGACAAATGAGTCACTAGTCGAGATTTAATGAAATAAAAAATGATAAAAAAAGTTTATGTTGGTTTTTAATTTATTTTCTGTAGGCTGGCTGAGACTGCTGTCTCAGGTTCACCATCAGTCACGTGACTTTCTCGGAAGTGACGTCAGTCTGGGGAGTCAATGCAGTTGCCATCTTAGATTGTTCATTGAATGTGTATGCGTGTGGTCAACAAAAAGCTCTAACCATGCTGGCTTACTGTATTGCAGCAAACTGTAACAACTCACAAGCAACCCAAAGCACAACTATGCACGAGTTCCTGCAGAATCGACCCGCTGTGAGGTGAAAATGGGTCAAATTTGTACAATTCAAATGAGCTGACTTTGATGCTGCGCTTCAGTCATGCCCATATGTGTACCAAGCACTTCGCTGATTGCGATTTCGTAAACTTTATGGCGGAATACCAAATGGGGTTTACTTCAAAGCGGAATTAGTAGAGCTGTCCACATGGTAACCGACTTGGAAAAAATTCCAGTTCAAATCTCCAAGTATGAAGCTGACGAGCAGCAAGCGCACAGCATGAAACCAAAAATTGAGAGATACACTGATACCCTGAAACAAGCACTAACAAGGCAAAAACAAAAAGTCTAACACGAATGCCTACGGCAGGAAAGGCCGTAAAAGAAAGAAACTGTACACAAATGTCTGTGGCAAAGAAAGAAAGAACAGACCACAAATGCCTGTGGCAAAGAAAGAAAGACCAAACCACAAATGCTGGTGGCAAACGAAAAATGGCTGCCCTAATCAGGCAAGCAAACAGCTGGCACCAAATGAAAGGAAAAAAGAAGAAGCTGAAACCACCTCAAAACCCCAAATGGTTGCCTACCTGCAAGCATAAGGTGGAAAAAACACACACAAAACCCCCCACCAAATCACACCAGTCTAATAGGAGGACTACTGTCTGCAACAAAGGAGTGGACGACTACGGTCATAAGACTAAGCAAAAATAACTGTGCCAACGACAAACAGATGGAAAGCCAAACTAACCATAACTAACTCTAAACTAACCCCTCACTAACCTGGCTTCCATCTAGAAAAACAAAGGCTGCAGACTGATAAAGCAAAATGCTAATCAGGACTACCGATGACAAAGCATCGGGATGTAAGCAAATGCAGACGACAAGAGAAATACAAAACGGCTGCCCTGATCAGGCAAGCTAATAAGCGGGTATGAAATGGCCAATAAACCAAAGATAAAAATGAAAGAATGCATGGTGAAAAAGAAGGGAAAAGAAAGACAAAACAACAACACTTTCTCAAAAGAAAGAAGAGGCAAGTAATGTCAGCGAGCAACGGGACAAAGGCTGGATACACGTAATCCGTGTCAGTACACGATACAACCCACTTAGCAGTGACAACACGGCAGGGCAACAGACGCTCATGAACTACCCAACACAAAGAAAGAATGGGAGGTCTCGTTAAACATCGAGACTACCCCCCTCACTCGTACATCGTATAATGAATAACTCCAGAAACAAAAGGGCAAGCCAAGAGAAAAAACAATGAATGGCAAGAACCGGTAACTAGCCCAACCCCAAACCCTAACCCAGGGAGGCCACAAAATCACTACTCTATTGAACTAGAATGAACAGAACTTTTTCATTTTTACATATGATGAAACAAACAAGGATAAATTGGGAAAATAATATAAAACACCCAATAAAAGGCAGGTCCTGATGAGGTCTAGCCTGTTGTGAAAGCTAGAGTAAACAGAACGAAAAAGACTGAAACGCCACACACTTAACAAGGAACATCTTAGCATGGAAGAGACGTTCTGATATGCGAAAGGTGTGTGGTAATATTTTTGAAGACCGTAACGTTCAACCTTATTTAAATGTTCATCGGAGATTTAGTCAAATCTTCTGGTTATACGATGATATTTATACTGGTATATGCCGAATCTTTTAAAAGTATCGGAATGTTAGCATACAGAGTGAGTTTTTGTTGCTGTCAATCTAAAGTTTGTTCAGATGCTTTCGAAAATTTGTTTTCACTGAGTTTCTTACAACATGTTTCTTACAGCATGTTGAAATCGTAATGTGCAACAGCAGATTGGTTATAAACAGTATATTCTGATCGTACTCTTTACATTTTTTCTTGCGCTTAACGCAGTTTGTTTTGTTTACAAACTACGTCTTCAAACAAATCATCATATATGGTAAACATATATATGCAATAAAAAGTTACTGATTTATCATTTTCATCAAGAAACAAACAGCATTGTACATCTTGTTGAAATAGTAATGTTCAACATATTTCTTACATCATTTGCTGTTTATGTCAAGAAAGCTTAAATTTGAGGAAAAAAATCATCAAATCTTCCTTGTCACATATTGTTCTATTAAAGAACAACTGTTTATGTTTCAAAATGTGTTGCTTTTTATTCATTTAAAAATGTTCAAGATTGGCTGTATGTTGAACGTTATATATTGCAACAAACTATGCGTAGCATGCTGTTCTGTGTGACACAGAACAACAACAGTTTACTTGGTAATACTCATGCGGATCACATCTTGTAAGATCAGTTGGGTTTTCACAGTTAACTGCATGATTAGCAGCACAGTGATGTGGGCTTGTTGTAATGTGTAATGTTCAACATCTTGTCACAAATCACACTGAAAGTCAAATTTCTCAGGAACGAAGAGCAGCACTGCCTTCTCCCTTCACTGGTGGATGACTTCACATGCGTTCATTCAAAAAATGCATTACTCACTCACATCCTGTCAACTTTATTTTCTAGTACCTCTGTCCTCTTTTCTTGCGCACCTTTTGGCACTAAGTCATATGAACACCAAATCCAGCACTGAGGTGGTACTCTAGTACAGCACTACTAGTACTACAGTACTAAGTTCTTTTTGCTTTCTGCTCCTAGTTCAGATTCTTTATTCACCAAGTTTTACAACAAGGAAAGTGTCTCAAGCCTATCCTATATAGTGATCTACATATAATACTAACACAGTCCAGTGACAGACTGAATAAACACAGATCTATATAATTCATGTGCACATTGTGGTAAATTATCTTTTAAGCATTGCCTTGTCTTTTTAAGTATTTTACTGAAAATTTCAGTTGTCTGATGGAGAAGGAAAATTTATTCTTTGATCATGCTGCAGCATTATGGTGGATATACTGGCCTGGCCTCACTGAACTTACAGCTAGAGCCATGCCAGATGCTGCATCAGGGGTGGCCTACTAGAGAGTGCTGATACTTTTCATTTCACTTCCAGGACTCATAGAGTTATGCTCATGGTTTTTGTTGACCAATGTAATCAATGGTTGACATTCTGATTTGCCTGGTGAACATGTGACACAAGGCAGGGTAAGATGAAGTGAGGGCTGCTGGGATTTTCCATTTGGGCAAACTTGTTGGTGCACCATGGACGTGTATCATGTCAAAACAGCCCTGCAGCTCTTGGGACCCTGTGTGACTTTTTTCTAGGCTGGCTACACTACTATTATCCCAACAAAACTGCACACCACCAACTTTGTCAGGGAGCATGACCAACGAATCCATCATGGTAATACATAATCTGGTGCACAACTTATTCTCATTACAACGCATGTACCTGTAGTCCAGTTAAAGTGAGTTCCTTATAAATATAATGATAAGTGTGGCCTATACTGCTGACCGAAAACTGCTAATTTTGACTGCCAATACTGTATGTATGTGCATTTTTCAAAGATCTTTTGTGACAGTCACCATTTTAAATGCATGTACCTTTTTGACCCCTGTCCTGTTGTTTGCAATTAAGACAAAGTAAGTGCATATCATCAAATCAATGCAACTGGCAGCATAGTTATGATGTACTGTAACTATCCAATTAGGCCACGTAAAGATTAGACCATGTTTTTTTGCTTTCACACACTTGCAGTTGTAATGAACAACACACACACACACACACACACACACACACACACACACACACACTGGAATCATGGTCAAATCTACATTCTGCTAAACAGCTGTATTCTCAGATTCTGGAGAAAAAATTCAGTCTCAGAACGCATTCTGTAAGTGTAGAACTACAACTGTACCAGAAGCTGATTCAAAGAGCCCAATGATTGAACATACAGGTTTCAAGAGCAGCACCCCAAGCAACAACAACAAAACTCGCGTCCAGAGCCTACAGATACTAATTACTAAATCGAGGACAGTCACACATGGACATCATGAACTTTGACACACTACCTTCTTTCCATGGATCAGGTGGTTCACAGTACCCAGATACAAAACTTTCCTTTGGAAACGAAATGCCGCGTCTCAGTTTTGATTTACTGGGTGACTGTTCTACAGGCTGAGCATCACTTTTATCATCAACACAATTATCGTCTGCCTTCTGGAACAACGACCCTCCCCCATCAGCTGGATCTTTCGCTTTGTTTACTTCCTGTCCATCGGAAAACCCATTTTCAGTCGCTGTTCTCTGACTTTCCTCGCCAGGTGTAGAAGCTTGAACTTCGGTGTCAGACATTGTCATGTCTTCAATATCTCCTGCATTTTCAAGAAGAAAAGCTGCGCCTGTGCTGAGTAGAAATTAAATTAAATTAAGTTTTTGTTTCCACTGGACCTCCGTCACTCCGCCGCCATTGTTTTGCTGCTTGCGTCATGTCACTTCCGCTGATGTGTTTGTTAACTTTCCTTTGATTGGATGGACAAGAGTTCCAGACCAAGGAAATGCGCGGTCTCTCCCTGACTGCTTTGGCGGACATTTCGAGCGTGTGCTGGAGGAAAAACATCGAAGTTGGGGGTGTTTTTTCTTTGTAAGTTAGCTGTGACACGGACAGAAAGCGTGAAGTAGGCTTTGGAAAATGTTTTGAAGTCTGTAATTTCCATTTCACCGTGCTTTGATTAAGTTGATGATCAGGAAACACGGTCTCAACTGACATCAAACTAGTGGGTGATTTTAAAAAAATTCACTATATATAATATAATTTTTTTATTTTAGCACGACCACAAACTGACAAAACATTCTTCTCTTCCGTCATTGAGGGACTCATGTCATGGGCCATAATGTGGCGGAGTGCCTAATAAACTGATTGTTTTAAGTAGGTGTGGTTACAGCACTGAAGGACAAACGGGCGCTAATCTACAACCCATAAGTAGGTGTGGTTACAGCACTGAAGGACAAACGGGCGCTAATCTACAACCCACTTCCAAGTTTTCTTGGAAAATGAAATTATGAAAATGCTGCCGGGTAATACCGAAGGAGGCGGTCGGAAATTCATGGGGCATTTTGAACGCCATTTTATGGCACAAATACCATCAGGATCATTCAAACAGGGTTATAATTCTTATATCAAGCGAATAAACCCAAAATTTGCAACAAAATAAGTAAGTATAAGTAAGTCGTGCCCAGGTGCCATAATGATCAGCAATTTGATCGTGGGCCCTCAACGTGAAGAAGATGAACTCATGAAGTGAACATGGTGCTTAATGTCCACAGAACCATAAGGTCATGAACTCATGAAGTGAACATGGTGCTTAATGTCCACAGAACCATAAGGTTTATTAGGGATGGGATGCAAGAAAAAGTGAGTTTTACCATTTTATGTGTGTCAGAGTCCAAGCGAGATCAAGAGGAGGGAGGTGAGCTGGACTCTTGAGTCTCATGAAGAAGTTAGACGCTTTTGCACGTCCAGGCAAGTTCAAGAGGAGGGAGATGGTGCTGGACCCGCAAGTTAGCCCAGAAGAGATCAAGAGTAGGGAGGTGGAGCTGGGCTTGAAAGTTGGACTTCTTTTGCTTCAGTTGTTTCCCAACGGTGGAGCTGTGGACATTGTCTTTGACTTTGTGACTGTTCCACTGTTGGGACAGCAGTTGCGAAGTACAGTAGTTGCTGTGCAATGCTGAGCGGACACTGCCATAACATTTTGTTTTTCTGGTGGTGGTCCACGGCAGCCTTGATCTGGGTTGGCACCTGTCTTGAGTCTTCACTCTTCTTTTCCCCCTTCCCCCTTTGTTCCTGTCCCTAATACAGTAATAGGCCACCTCACCTCCATGGACAATAAGCACAATTATTCATTCATTCATTTTATGTGTCTTTCACTGTTTCAGTTCAGTGTGCGTGACTCACTTGTCTGCACACTGTAATCAAAATCACTTTTCTTGCAAATATTGGCTTCATTCGCTAGATAATGACCCTGTTTGAGTGATTCTGATGGTATTTGTGACCTAAAATGGCATTAAAAATGTCCCAGGAATTTGTAACCGTCTCCTTGGATATTACCTGCTGCCCTGGATCTCAGGAGACATTGTCATTGATATTAATGACCAAAACTAGATGCCAAAATTTACTCCATGACAATCTTTGCAGTTTATTGAATTCTCTATGTGTGTGTGTGTGTGTGTGTTCACAGCAACACTTAGAAAGTTACACAGTTGCAGTAAAACATTTAAACAAACAGTACTTCTTCTTTTTTCTTCTTCTTTTTTTAATGGACATTTTGACTATACTGTTACAGAATATCAAGGAAGATGCCAAGAGCTAAAGCAGGAAGTGCAGGTAACAATAACATTGAACAATTTATGCCTTGTACTTGTAGTTGTATTTACATGTTATACATGTACTAATAATATCTACAACTGTATACTCTAATACATACTTCATTACTTGGCTGTGGCACACATGCATACTTGCATCCACACAAACGAATATGCAGACTTGCATATCTTGGAACACATAGATATTTTATATAAAAAAATACCATTGCTTCTGAAGACTGTTGTAGAACAGATGACAACTCGCGCTTACGATATTGCATGGTAAATATCAACCTAACGGTAACCTGTAAAGCCAATCATCAGTAATTTATTATTGTCTGAACAAATTCTCATACTCGCACAATCACAGTCATACTGTCATACACTAGAAAAACTAACTGAGTAAATAAAAATTGTAATAATTTTGCTACTAATATGGTAATGATATAATAAATGTATGCAATGCATGTAAACATTGCAGTGTTGATTTGTAGTGTGTGCAAAATACAACTCAGAGTACCCCAGCTGTCATGCCGCCACAGAGGGGAAAAATCACCCCCCCCCACCCCATCCCCACACACACACACACACACACACACACTCAAAAACCAACTCCTGCACCCATGAGTTTCTCTCTGTGAAATGCAGGACATCCCAGAAAACAACAAACCAGCAACCACCAGTGCATAAAAAAATTAAAAAAAGTTGGTCACAACACATAGCGTCATATTCATAGGCAGCCCAGGCATCCATGAATTGATAAATTTGGCAGCAGCAAACACTTTACATCAACTAACAATGCTAGAAGCAGAACACCGTTTAAAGTTTTACTTTTAGTTGATTGTTATTGTAAGTGAGAGTGAGGCATTTTATTAGTTTTAAACTTTGTATGCATTAAAATTTAAATAAAATCAACAACAAAAACCAAATGAAATCTCTAATGTCATAGTGAAACTAAAAATTGTTGTCCTCATGTAATGGTCACTTTGTGGCTTTTAATTGTAACTGTAACATTCTGTGACCACTGTACTGTACTACTAGTACTACTGCTGGTACCACTGTTGGTGTTACTGTGTGAATGACACTTGCCTGATTTTACTGTCGCGTGTAGTTGTTTGGGTTTTATGATGTTTTCTAGTTCTTTTTATATATATTTAAAATTGATACTTTCTGCCTGCTTCAGGCGGCCAGAAATGGAGAGCCCCCAAAGGACACAAGTTGCCAGAGCGGTTTCCATCAGGCGAGGTGTTGCTGCAGACGCTGCCGTACAAAAAGAAATGGCAGCTGGGAGACATTGTTGGACAAGGTGGATTTGGTCTCATCTACAATGGTAAAACTTGGTTTCTTTGATTGACATCACATTGGGGTTCAGATGAAGCTTAGAAATGAACTCTGGTCTCAGGCATGTTGTTGCAAACTCCTCTGCATATTCTGCAGACATTTCCTGAGCATGGAAACTCAAGGGTGTTGGTTATTGGTTGTTCTGTGTTCAGGTTCCCATTGTTGGGAACAACCTTCCTGCTCTGACACTGCAGTTCTCTCTCAGTCTCACTGTTTAGAGCGTCTCTTCAAGTTAAAGCCTTTCTCTTTACTTCTGCCTTCTCTGACCTACTCTAAACTTCTCACAGGCATTAGATGCTGTACTGAAGTGTACCTGTACTTTGTTTTGGAATTTATACTGGGAGGGTGAAAAGCGAGGGGGGGGAGGGGATATATGGTTCATTCTCCTGAAAACTGGACAAAAGAGGGTGCCACTTTCCCAATGAAATAAAAATTAAATTAAAACATAAAACTTTTTAAACTACCGCTATATTTCTGATATAATGTGTTTGGGGAAATAAGGGAAATGCCACAATGTGTGATTAGTGAATGCATCATTATTTCTTATGCTATGAGACTTTTTTTGGCAAAAATCACATTTTCATGGCCGTCATTTGTGATATGGCTATGGGAAGGTTAGCTGATTGCAGATATTTCCTTGAAATCGTTCATGGTTGAATAAAAACAGATTTCATGAGAAATAAGGTGGCTAGCTCTTACATACAAATGATATTTATTGTGTGTTGCTTCCTACTAACAGTTCCAAAGAAAACATAATCAGTGTCTCGTACGTTACCGATGGTGTCTTCTGAGTGTGTATCATGATGTCGAGACTTGTTCACAACAGAAACTAAACAACTTACTTTTTTTCATCTGCTTGGTAGATAACCAGATTTCACCTTCTTTCTAATGCTTGTTTGATGACATGATAAATTACAATCACTTTTTAGGGGTGGTTGACATGCTGTCTTAAAATGGTGAAATGTGCAAGCACACAAAAGAACTATTTCCGTTGGGACCATTGACATTGACCTGCCCTAACGTATGAGTCCACATCAGCTGACTTGTGGCAGCAACGTTTGACCTTTTTTTGCACTGTGTGCGGTGTATTATTTTACTACAAAAGGGAAAGTACTGTGGTGTCTTCAGGGGTGAGGGCTGTAACGCTCGTGACACATATTTGTTCCCAGTCAGCTGAGTGTTTGCATGCAACCTTTTGTAACCAAACTTAGTATTGTGATGCACCACCAGGAGCCAGACTGTCATGTGAAAAAACTGGGATTCTATCTTCAAGGTCAAGGTCATAGTGTGTGCTTATATAATCAAAATATGACGGTTTCTACTATATCTATTATTAGTTATAATAATGAGTCTTTTGCAATCAGTCTCAATTGTTAAAGAGGCAGGAAAGCAAAAATTTTTTTTATAAATAAAAATAGAATAAAAACTTTAAAAAATGTAAGAAGTGACAGATATTCCTTTATTAATTAGGAAATATTCTATAATAAAAAAGGCAAGAGTCAAACTGGCCACTGAGCTGACGCTATTGGTGCATTTCTGGTGTCTTCTGTAACATTCAAGACACTGACCTGTGATGTAACATAATGCACAAATAACCAAGTTCCTATCACCCTATCAATTTGTGTCCACAAGAGATTTCAAACCTTCATTTCCAAATAACAACATTTAAAAATTCACATTTTGAATTTTTACCATCTGTCACTATCAGTGTATGTCACAGTTTTTAAGAGAATGACCCATATGCATGCGGGGGGAGAGTGAGGAATAGAGTGATTTATGTAAATTGTAATGAATTGTCTAGTATTATACTAGAATGTTTAATGTATATATATATATATAACACTTTGAGAATCACACATGTATTACAGTATTATACTTTTATGGAGGGAAACAGTGCTTTGGGAATGTATTATTATTATTTTCCAAACTAGAAATAGAATCTGTGAGGTTGTTCAGTTTTTGGTTAAAAATGAGTTCCTTGTGTGTATTTATAACTGTATTGCAGCTTCTGATGTGACTGATGGTCCTGCCAGTGCAGAACCTTCTTGTGTAGTCAAAATGGTATGTAGCTAACAAACGTCTATAGATAATTGTTTGTTTAGTTCAGTGTTGGTTGGTTACACCATCAGCCATTGACACTGTTGTTTTGCACCGTGAGTTCTCTGTGTGTGTAATGAAACGCCTATCTTTTGTTTGTCTTTAACTTAAGGCCACCCTTTTTGACTCCATTTATCACGAAAGTATGGTAAAATTATATCCTAACCTTTGACAAAAACTACCCGTTAATGTTATTTCTAATGGTGTTGAGAAGGACATGTTTTTGAGGCCTGTCCCACTTGCAGTCGCTGGTCTGGGACCAACTTTCCTCCCTCACAAGACCAGGAGCAGCTGCAGCTTGAATAGTCCTGCAGTGTGCATGTTTCCTTCCTTTCTTACAAATTAATACCGGATGGTCACTTTTCATGATAGATTATAGTTTTGGCATGTTCTTTTGAAACTGGAAGTTTGATCAAATGCTGAATTGAAACGTGACAGTGGTCAGTGTTTTTACCGCCCTGATTTTAATCCATATTTTCTCTGTGAAGGAACCTCTGGATAATGGGCCGCTGTTCTGTGAATTCCACTTTTATCAGCGAGTAGCTAAGCCAGACAGCAGTAAGTAGATCTGTCACTTCAAACAGTAGCTAAGCCAGGCAGTAAGTAGATCAGCAGTAAGTAGATCTGTCTCTTCAAACAGCAGCGAAGCTTGACAACAGTAAGTAGATATGTCACTTCAAACAGTAGCTAAGCCACACAGCAGTAAGTAGATCTGTCACTTCAAACAGTAGCTAAGCCAGACAGCAGTAAGTGGATCTGTCACTTCAAACAGTAGCTAAGCCAGACAGCAGTAAGTAGATCCATCACTTCAGACAGTCAAGTCAGTGAACAAATAAATGATCCCCATCCCAGACAGAACCCACCTGCTACCGTACTGCAGAAAACTGAATACAATCAGTATCCATAGCAGCAGGTATTTGAAGAGGAAGGACGTTTCTTTGTATTTCTTGCAGCAGTAATGTATTCTATTTTGTCTCGTAGTGCTGAAGTCATTGTTTTTTACTCAGAAAGTCAAATAAACAGCCAGCACACTTTCAGCTTAATAAAGTGTATGTAATGACCTGTGTTGGATGGCTGTCAGGCCATGGCAAAAATAATACCATAGCCACTGGCATTTTCTTAGATATTGAAACCAGTCAAAGCCAGACCTTTTCGCTTCAAAAGGTGCATGACAGTGGCCTGGACTGGGCATACTCGTACTAGCCTCATTGACTATACAGTACAGCTTATATTAATTATAATTAATTAAAAGGTCACAGCAGCAGGGAAACTTTTTTTTCAAATCTTTTTTCAAATCTTTTTTCTTTTTTTTCTCCCCTACCCAGATCACAGTTGTACTTGCAGGATTGCTGAGTGCATACACAGAGTGAGATATGGTATGCTTTAAGTGACCTTTTAAAAGGAGACTGTGTGGAACAGCTATTAATGTACATTTTTCTGAAAAAACAAAATTGAATTTCATGCTTGATCATTGTGCTGTTTGTCATTTTGACTAGCGGCAAGTGCCTAATAACAGCAAGCTGATTGGCCCTGAGATTTTAGTTCCCAGTGTGTTAGTAGTATTAATACTGTAGAATCAGAATTTTTAACGTCCTCTTAACTGCACAGGGTTTTCTCTCAACAATCCCCATTAGGTAGCAGGTACCTTTAAAAAAATGAATACTCTTGCAACAGCTGACCACAGCTCACACTGTCAATGTCATGCTCTGTGTTCTTGTCAACTGCAGTTGTTGAGTGGGCGAAGGTGAAGAAACAGCGCTACCTGGGAGTGCCGCAGTTCCTGGGTTACGGCCAGCACAAAAAGGGAGACAAGCAGTATAGATTCCTGGTCATGCAGCGTCTGAGCACTGACCTCCAGAAAATCTTTGAACAGAACGGTAGATCCTTCTCTGAAAAGACAACCTTTGGGATCGGTCTTAGAATGGTATGATGAATTGAGTTTCCATCTTATTTCTTTGAAATATTGCTTTGTTAGTTTATCATCAACATTTTTGTGTGAATGTAGAAAAGAAAGTATGGATCTGGGGGAAATGGGTAAGAGACTAAAGCCTGTTCTTAATTGGGCAAATGTTTGTTTGCGAACCTAGTTGGGAGATTTTGGCGAACTTAGTTGGTTCTTAATTGGGCAAGCTTTTGCTTCGCGAACCTAGTTGGGAGTATTCGTCGAACTGCGACGAAGCTGTATTTGGAGTCCAAAAGCTTCGCTCAACATGTTCTGGGAACATTCGCCCTATTCGATGAACATTGCCTCTGACTGGCTGAGAGCAGATCTCTCCTGTGCATGAGGAAGAAATAAAAATGGATGACGGTGTGCTAGGTTCTTCACTCGCTTTGGAGGGAATTTGTTTATTTGTTGACATGTGGGAGGCGCAGACTTGTCTCGGGACCCAGAATGAGATAGTAGTTAGTTGAATTACCCTGTGAGGGATGAATAAAGTATATTGTCTTGACTTTAGCCTACATTTTCAATCATGCTGTCTGCTGCGCGTTCTGCCGCAGGTTCAGGCCGAAGCTTGCATCTCATTACAAGCCAGTTGAGAACGAACTAAAAGTTTAATTAAGAAACTAATCCTGGTTCGTCGAACTGTCCAAAGTATGTTCGGTGAACAAACATTCGCCCAGTTAAGAATGGGCTTAAGACTTTGAATATCATGTAAGAATGGCTTTCTGCCTGTCTTTTCGATTGGCCAAAGCTTCTGTTGTGAGCATGGACAGTGCTGAACCCTCGGCAGACAAACTAGAATAAGGTCTCTGGTCTATATAAATAATTTACTTTTAGTAAAACCTGCAAGCTCATATATGCACATTCTGTGCATAATTTGGCTTGAGTGATTGGTCTGTGAGATATCTGGGTCGATTTGTGTTTGCGAGGTATTAGCATTAGATTATGTAGATTGAGAGACAGTGGGTGTATATACATATATATGAGATGAGCTTGTGTATGTGTGATGACCTTTAATTATTAAGATACCATTTAAATTCAATATTTGTGCTTTAAAGTTTAATGCATGAGGTGAAACAACAACGTTAATTTCCTGCTGGGATGAATAAAATGTATTGTTACTGTTAAACTGCAGGTATGACAGTTTTGGGTGAATTGTTTTTTGTGGGTTTGTTTTAGAGACTTTGTTGCTAAGGGATGCTCCTGAATTATTAAGATACTATTTAAATTCAGTGTTTGAGTGTGCTTTAATAGTTGAACAGCAACTTTGATTTCCTGCTTAGCTGAACAAAGTATGTTGTTATTTTAAGCTGCAGGTATGATAATTTTGAATGGACTTCTGTGTGTATTCATCGACAAGGGATGCTGGTAAAAACTAAATTGTTGCATGGGATATTTCATACTGCTGTGAGAGGACACCCATAATGGTGCTGGGTAGTCTCATTTGTTGTTGTTGTCAATGTTGCCTACCACTTTTCAGCTGGATGCTTTGGAATACATCCATGACAAAGGCTACTGCCACGCGGACATCAAGGCTGCCAACATACTGCTAGGTTACAATGGAGGCAAAACGGATTGCAACCAGGTTTGTGGGTCAGCAGCATAATGATTATCAAAGTATAAAGCGCAAAATCTTGTCCATATAGACTATTCTAAGTGCACACACACACACACACAACACAACACACACACACGCGCACACACCTCTCTCTCTCTCTCTCTGACTCAGTGACTGTACAAAACTTAATTTACACAATGCTTAATACACAAGAGCTGTGCCTTTAAAGGGGTCCAGTTGTAGCCCAGCTGAACACTCTGGGTGTCACCCTGTGTATATTATATGCAACTGTACATTGAGAAATGCATTCCATGGGGTGAGAGGATTGTGTTTGTGTGTGAATGTTCTATTCCCCTGCCACATGGGGAGCTAGCTGTACACTATCTTCGGAGGATATTTCTCCATTTCTGGAGGGTGGGTGGATGCTGTAATGCAAGGAGCTTATTACGGCTGAAGACAGTCCCCACATAACTGTGCTGTGCATAGCAACATTTCAATGTAGCCTTGGTGTTCTTGGTGGTGTCAGTGTGTTGTGACACTGCCCAAGCCTCGGCAGAGTGGTGTCCAGTGTGTAGGATGTTGCTGTGGTGTGTGAAAGTAATCCTTTCTACCAGAAACCTGTCTTGGGTGGTATATTGTTTGGGCTTTGAAGCATTATACTTGATATAAATAAGATTGTTTATTGGCCATGCTAAAATCATACACAGAAATTTGTCTCGTCTGGACATTATGTAACATTAAAGTCTAATTAACACACACACACACACACACAAAATAATGGTTGGGCTACCATATTTTTTGTTTATATTTTATTACTCTTCTTATGGTCTGTGTCAGGTATATCTGGTAGACTATGGCCTGGCGTATCGGTTTCTGGTCGATGGAGCGCACAAGCCCTACAAGGAGGACCCCAAGCGAGCGCATGACGGAACAGCTGAGTATGCGAGCAGGGATGCTCATAAGGGAGTTTGTGAGTACTGCTTTTTGACTTGAATGAATGAAAATTTTGCCACTCTGTTTAATAATAAGTTTTCATCTCTCCAGCTCTGTGGCTGTCCGCATTTAATACTGAATGTTCATTCATCTCTCCAGCTCTGAGGCTGTGCACATTTAATAATGAATGTTCATTCATCTCTCCAGCTCTGAGGCTGTCCACATTTAATAATGAATGTCCATTCATCTTCCCAACTCTGAGGCTGTGCACATTTAATAATGAATGTTCATTCATCTCTCCAGCTCTGAGGCTGTGCACATTTAATAATGAATGTTCATTCATCTCTCCAGCTCTGAGGCTGTCCACATTTAATAATGAATGTTCATTCAGCTCTGAGGCTGTGCACATTTAATAATGAATGTTCATCTCTCCAGCTCTGAGGCTGTGCACATTTAATAATGAATGTCCATTCATCTCTCCAGCTCTGAGGCTGTCCACATTTAATAATGAATGTTCATTCATCTCTCCAGCTCTGAGGCTGTCCACATTTAATAATGAATGTCCATTCATCTTCCCAACTCTGAGGCTGTACAGGGCAATTATTTTTTTGGCTTTTTCTTGGAGAGTGCACAAGTTAGATGTTTGAAACTGTGCCTGATTCTGTACTCCATCAACCTCTACATTTTTATACCAGCTTCATCAACCTTGACCTCTTTTCAAGATCACAGGGGTGTGAGAAAGAGAATAAAATTTTGATTTGTGTTTCCAAGTTAGGCAAATGATAACCTCTGTCAACTTTTACGTGCTCATGTCAATTTCAATGACTAACCCATTTCATAGAACGTCCAGTGTGGTCATTTTCTTTTTTGTTTTTGAATGGTTGCAAAAAGGTGTTTTCTTTCTTTTCTCTCTCCCCCCTCCCCCTTCAAATGTTGTTAAAAGGAAGCATGGTATACCATTTGTGATTTTATCCAATGTGTTCTGTGTCTTATTTTTGTAGTTACTACCAGTATAACTAGTGTCCATGCATTCCAGAACAAAAAAATGTAATATACATACATATATATATATATAATTTAGAAAGTAATCATCCAAATGTATTTGCTCAGATCCATCCAGAAGAGGAGACCTGGAGATCCTTGGGTACTGCATGTTGGAATGGTTGGCCGGCAGTCTGCCCTGGAACAACTATGTGGCCAACAAGGACAAGGTTCGAGACCTCAAGATACAGTACGTCACTCTTTTCTTCCAGACTAGGAGTTTCAGTTTGTCATTCCTCACGCAGCCGTAATGCTACATGGTAGTTGGTACTACATGCAAGTCACTCCTCTCATTCTCAGACATGTGTATATGTGAGCTTTTGCTTATGCCAGGCTGCCTCAGCATTAGTAATGCTGTACAGTATGTTAGTAGTAATAATAATGACAGTAACTTAATTTATGAGGCACCCTTACTTAGCACTTTACAAAAATTTTTTTTTACAACTCATACAAATGACGCAAGTGCCACGGATGCATTCTGCCAAGCATACATAATCTGCTCATCACACGCATGCATGAATGCATTGCAGGCGATTTTGTATGTTATTCATTTATGTAAATGTTCAGTTCTTTCTAGTAGACTATGTATTTTTACAATTTGCAACAGGTACATGAATGACCTGCAGGGACTGTTCAAGGCCTGCTTTGGCTCCAGACCCTGCCCAGGTAAGCCAGTAAATAACTCGTTATTATTGGAGTGGCGATAGGCTCAGTGGTAGAGCAACAGACTCATGATTGAAAAGTCTCGGGTTCAAGGAGTGGCAGGAGATTCTTCTTCTCCAGGATCAGCTTTCTGTGCTGACTCTTATTCTGGTATCCATTTCACCTCCGTATTACCGCAGTAGCCTGTAAAATATCCAGGTCACTCTGCCAAAAGTGCAGGTGGCAGGTTACAGCTAAACACACATGCAGCCTGTGTATGTGGTTTCGAATAAAGTGACATTGTAGGCTGTAGTATACATACATACATATGTGCTTAGATGGCTGCAGTTTCACGTGGCACCAGCCATGTCATAACTAAACAGCATTGCTGTAACTGCTTTGGTGGATATTCAAAATGCACTGTGTAAAGCTACGGTCACTCATTCAGTCACATACAAATGGAACGCAATGGGTCTGCTCAGAAGCAGAGAATTGCACTATGGTTGCCATTGTGAAATGCTTAGGGCTTATCCTGAGATGAGGCACCCAGCAAGTGTTCAAATAAATACATTTCTGGGGCTTTTGGGCCTTTGTGTGTTAGGGGTGTGGTGGGAGTTTGTGCAAATCGAAAAAGAAAATTGACTAAATTGTTAACACTACTTAACTCCAGCATACTTTCATCGCAAGGCTTTGTTTTTCCTTTGGTACTTGCAGAAGGTTTAAAGAAGTACTTGGGTGTCGTCAGCAAACTTGCATACGATGAGAAACCTGACTACAATCAGCTGCGCCAGTTTCTGCGCTCTGGGACCAACAATGAGTGGGTGCTTGGTTTGGCAGCTGAGGGCTCACCAGCTAAGGTGAGGGTGTGTTACTTTCTTGGGTGGTTTTGTTAATTACCCTAAGGCATTTTGTTGGGGGGGGCTCTGAGAAATATGTACAGCCAGAGAGGGCATGACATGGATAAACTTGATATGTAGGAAGTGAAAAAAATTAAAAGGCTCTTTCATTTGGATGGTGACTTGTGGGAGGTGTACCCTTATGTACTGGAGAGAATGTAAAAGGATGTGAAATTTAGTTTGGTCTCCTCGTGTGTGATCAATTGTTTTGGTCAACTCTTGTGGAATAGGCACTGTTGGACGCAAAAACTGAAGGTCCTCTCTCTAGACAAAAAACAGGTATCAAGGGTTCCCTTGTTTACACTTGGAGTCAGTCAGAAAATAGCTTTTGTGTGCCTCTTCTGCTGCTGGGAATTCACTCTTCCTAGTTCATTCAACTTTATTTTTGGTCCCCAATCATCTTGTAACATAAAACAAGACATGTGTCATGAACAATGAGTTGGACCCTTTACTTGTGCTTTGATGAAGTTTGTCTTGCTGCTGGCATTACTATGGTACATGGCATCCCACCAGCTGCAAAGGGAATCATTACCTCTGCAGCTGGTTGGATCCCATGTAGCAAGCATCTGTTTCTCTCTTTCTACAGGGCGTAAAACGCAAGAACGACACGCCTGGCCCATCCTCGCCCAAAGTGGCCAAAATCCGTCCCAGCTCTTCCAGAGTGTCTCCAAGAGTGGGCAGATCCAGACCTGCTATCTCCAATGGTTCTGGCAGATCCACCTCAGCATCAACATCCAGCTCCAGAGCCAGGACCCCTCCGGCCTCTGCCAAAGCTAAACGGACACCAGCGGTGAGCTCCACAAAGATTCCTGGCGCTCCTGCCTCCCCGAGGAGAAGGCCTGCCACAGCGTCACCAGCAGGATCCAAGCCCAGGCTACCTGCCGCCAGAGGGCCCCGAAAACAGCTGCCTAAGAGCAAGAGCTCGGTCAGCTCTCCTGCTGGCAGCCGGGTACCTAGCGCAAGGAAAGGTGCGTTTTGTTTGTTCGTTCATTGTGGTGGTAGGCAAAAGATTGAT
The DNA here is from genome assembly GCA_018857735.1 of Alviniconcha marisindica. Lineage (NCBI taxonomy): Eukaryota > Metazoa > Mollusca > Gastropoda > Provannidae > Alviniconcha > Alviniconcha marisindica. The sequence goes on along the minus strand of JABMCL010001601.1, from coordinate 496,927 downwards.
CTGAATGGAGTGTACTAGTCAAATTAGGTCTGGAGTTCTTGAAACACACCGTGACTCTTGTTGTAGGCAACCAACCTGTTTGGCACCCAGGTTGTGCTGAAATAATCTGAAGTAGAATATTAGTTTATGCACTTTGTATTGACTTGCATGCCAGGTGAGTTACCATAGGCAATTCAGGTCTTTGCTGTGTGCGTGTGGCATCTTTCTATCGCTGATTAATAATAATAATAATGAATGCTTAGAGCGCCAAACCCGCACAGGCCCTAAGCGCTTACACGTTCTCTACAAATACATATTTGCCAAACTTCAATGCATACAACATGAATGCACACACACACGCACGCACACACGCAGACTCGCATGCACACACACACACACACACACACACACTCCAGTAGCATATCAGGGCAATGAGACTGAAGAAAAGGTTTTTAAAAAGAGAAAGGTTTTCAAGGAAGATTTAAAAGAGCTGACAGAGGTAGAATGGCGGACAGAAACAGGGAGTTGGTTCCAGACAACTGGAGCCTGGTAAGAGAAAGAGCGCTGACCACAGGTTTAGCCCCCCAATGTTTGTTGTGGTGCTGGAAGGTTGTTAATGTGTGTGTGTGTGTGTGAATGGAGGGTCGTCACATTAAACCATCATGTCAGCCCAACAGACAGGTGTCATGGTTCCAGGTTCTGTTTGTGTGTGTGTGAGTAGAAGTTTGTCACATGAAATCATCATTTCAGCATAACAGACAGGTGTAATGGTATCAAGTTCTGTGTGTGTGTGTCAGTGGAGGTTTGTCACATAAAATCAACAGCCAGGTGTAATGGAATGGCAACAGGTTCTGTGTGCATGTGAAGTTACTTACCTGTGGTGTAGCAACAGAATATGAGCCAAAGGTTCAGAAGGTCACAGTGGCTGGTTTGAAAAGCAATTTGCTCTCTTTTCAAAGTGTTATTGATAAACTTTTCAAACTTTGGCAGATTCTAGCATGATAGATGTGTAAGTAGACTTTTACCATGCTTGAGGTAATCTGCTGACGCCATGTGCCTACAGTACTAATCTGTAGAGATGTGCACGCTGTTTGGGCTTCTAAGTGGTAGCTCGCCTGGTCGATGTGCTGTACTCTTGTGGCTTACTTTGATGTTATAGTCGTTATACATTTAGCGGAGATTTTTTTCTTTTGCTTGACCCTTCTGCATTCTTATCACCCTGATATGACTGTCATGAGTGACTGGACATTAAAAACCAGTTACCTATCCATCCTGGCACCTCCATTCTTCCGCAGACACCCGAGTGTTCAGAATACTGTCTATCAGCAGTAAGTCCAGTCAGAGTGGTCATCGCTCTCTTACTGATACAAGACTCCAACTTCCTGGGACCAGTTTCCTGTTTCTGTCTGTCTTGCTAACTCTGGTCAGTTCTTTCAGACCTTTCCTGGAAAACCTTTCTCTTTTCACCAATGTCAAACCCTTCCTTCAGCTCTTCTGCCGTTTTATGTTGGTATGTATGTGTCTGTGCCTCAGTAAGTGCGTTTGGCCATCATGGGTTAGGCACTTGAAGTGCCCCCTTTTAATTTTTTTTATTTAAACACTGTTTTGCACTTACGTACACATAATTATTACATGATCTGTATTAGGTTATTGAAGTATGGCAAAACTTAACTTTGCAAAACAAATTCTATGCTATTATAATAATCAGTGTTAAACTTTGCATGATGGTAGTGCTTACTGAGCTTTACTACCACCTGGACAGTTTGGTGATTTGGATTTAAAGGTTACAACGACATCAGACAGTTGTGGAAATGTTGTGGTTAGTACATATACCTGGACCAGATCATGCACCTGGTACTTTTATTATATTCATGAGAGGTGATTAATGCACCTTGTTGCTGTACAAAGACCTTATGAATGAATGAAATTTGTAATGCATGTAAAACAACTTTCACGCAAGAATATGTGTACAGTGCATGGCTGGGGGTAGGGGGAGGCTTACATTTTCACCACACACACACACACACACCACAAGATAGACTGAGTTATGCAAGCGTGCACACAGCGAGGACATTAACAAAAACAGTTATTTTAACAATGTCTTTCAATCATATGGCTGATCTTTCATTGTAACACCTATAGACCGTTCCCATGAATGAGGCAGGAGTTTAGTACGAGTATAGCCCCTTGCTGAGTGGGACGTCTGGCTGCCGTTAAACAGCGGCGAGTGCAGGGTCATTTCACTTGGCGAACATTAATTTTTAGTTTTAAAAGTATGGTTGAAGAAAAATGGACAGCTGGTCAGGAGCACAAAGGCATAACTTGTCTGTTGTAATATATCATACTTTATTTTCCCACAAGGAGCGGTTTCATCAGACGGGCTTCAAAAGGGAGAAGAAAAGAGAGAACTTGAACTCGAAAACTTTATTTTACAAAGATTGTAGTTTAGGTTCAGTCAAAACCTGGTCTAACTACTAGTCCTTACTAAGTTACTGATGAGTAAATATAAAATTACAGGCGTCATTTAGAGAGAGAGAGAGAGAAGAAGAAGAAGAAAATAAGTGTGTTATATATATATATATAAGAAAACATAGAAGTAAATGTAAATATAAATACTGATGAAAATGAAATATGATTATATATATAATAAAGAAAATTAAAAAAGAGAGAATAAGAATAGACAAAAGTATAAAGACAGGTCAACAGGCATTTCACACTAAACGCACAGGTAAACAGCTGCTGTACTCACAATAAACACACACAGAAACAGGCGCAACTCCTAATAGTTGTAGCAACAACCAAGTATTACACATAAATGCAGCACTGAAGACCATGCTGCCTCACTGTAACTAATGATACAGTTTGATCAAATCAGTTCACATCTCAAGTATAATTATTAACTAAGACTACATTTAAAATCAGATGTTTATTTGTAAAATTAGCCTCACACACACACACACACACACACACACACACACACACACACACACACACACACACACACACACACACACACACATACAATGTTAGACACAAGTTATGAGTCTCTTGAATGTGATCCTAAGCTGCTTGACTAGTGATTCCTTCAAAGACAGTGAGCACAGCTACTCAAAGAAGAGTGGGAAATGTTCAGCTTACAATGAGTGACAGAAATAATCACACATGACTGCCAGCATTGACAAATTAATTCATAAAGTTAATTCATCAACAGCCAACCTAACCTGCATTTTAACAAATGGCATTGCCTATCAGTTTGTCTATATAAAATCTCATGAACGATGAATATGTAGAATGTACAATGTCAGAGAACACTGCTACTCTACTAGATGAACCTTCAGTTCTTGTCCCATTTATTTTGAAATTATGTATGGTAATATTTTGCTGCTTCTGCATTTAATTTTGTGAGTTACAAGCCATGGACTTGAACTGTTTACTAGAAGTACAAGTACCCAGACATTGAAATAGTTTGCAATACATTTCTCATTATGACTGATCCAATTAACCATCTGAACAAAGTGAGTGGAAGAAGATTTTTTTCTCCTAACACTGAGCCAGAGAGAGGGAGTTGAGGAGGAGAGGGAGATTTGTACAATTTGCAATTGCTTCACCGTCACATTATTATAGACTTGTAAAGATGTATATTAACACTTAGAATAAATGGACTACTTATGATAAGTTTAATTCAGTTAGTAATATGAATAATAAAGATATAAAATGGGTGTGCATTGATTTACAACACACACACACACACACACACACACACACACACACACACACACACACACACACACACACACACACACACACACACACACACAACATAAGTAAAGACAATGAAGAGACTGGGGCAAGAGATTTAAAAATAGTTTTTGAGCAGGTGTTTTATGAGGACAGTTTTAAAAGAGGAAGCAAAATCAGTTCAAGTCAATCTCTTTACTTGGGTATTTAACAAAACTGTTCATAAATGGTAATGAAAATCAAGTAGACATTTAATGATTTATTCACAATTACTTGTCAGTTAGTGTTATTTTCCTCTCAGAACACAGAAGCACACATATGAATGAAACTGAAAATATCATGAACAAAATGTAAAACTACATCAATCACTGTGAGCACTGCATTTTTTCTTTTTTTAATGCATTCATGCATGCAGCTTGTGTGTGCGTGCAGGTATGTGTGTTTTAATTGTGTACTCTTAATCTGTGGCTGTATTTATTTGTACATTAATTTTTAAAATAAGTAGAATGCATACTGGTTGTGTGTATGTATATATGTATGTGGGAGGGTGTGGGGTGGGTTGGGGAGGTGTTGTTGTGTGGGTGAGTAAGCAAGAGACAGATGTACGGGTGTGCACGTGTTATTTTTAATCTGTGTCTAAACTGACTTGCATATTTTAGCAGAGTGTGTGTGTATCATATATATATATATATATATATGGTAATACTAATAGTGTGTGTGTGTGTAATCAATAGTTAATGCACTAGGCCTACACTATTTGTTATAATGTATGTTTCTTTAATTTTGCTTGTGGCCATAATTTGAATTTCCTGTGTTTACAGAGAACAACTGAATATTCTTGATTCTTAAAAAGCAGTATATGTATAGATATAAACTGTATATTGCTGTAATGTACACTGTTATGATTCAGACCTCTTTAAGTTTAAGGGACAAGTCCAAGGTTTGGGGTGATTTTTGACACGATTTCCGTTAAAGTTCGCTGAGAACAATGGTGTAGGTGAAATTGTGATCTGATGGTTGGGCCTTTGTTTATTTCCTTCTTGTTATTTCATCTTTCTTGAGCCTTGTTAAGTGTGGCGTTTCAGTCTTTTTCGTTCTGTTTACTCTAGCTTTCACAACAGGCCAGACCTCATCAGGGAGCCTGCCTTTTATTGGGTGTTTTATTTTATTTTCCCAATTTATCCTTGTTTGTTTCATCATATGTAAAAATGAAAAAGTTTTGTTCATTCTAGTTCAATAGACTCGTGATTTGTGGCCTCCCTGGGTTTGGGGTTGGGCTAGTTACCGGTTCTTGCCATTCACTGTTTTTTCTCTTGGCTTGCCCTTTTGTTTCTTGAGTTATATCGTTCATTTACGATGTTTAACGAGACTGCTCATTCTTTCTTTGTGTGGGGTAGTTCATGAGCGTCTGTTGCCCTGCCATGTTGTTACTGCTAAGTGGGTTGTATCGTGTACACGGATTACGTGTATCCAGCCTTTGTCCCGTTGCTCGCTGGCATTACTTGCCTCCTCTTTCTTTTCAGAAAGTGTTGTTTTCTCTCTCTTTTCCCCTTCTTTTTCACCATGCATTCTTTCTTTTTTTTTATCTTTGGTTTATTGGCCATTTGGTGCTTGCCTGATAGGGCAGCCATTTTGTATTTTTCTTGTCGTTTGCATTTGTTTACATCCCGATGCTTTGTCATCAGTAGTCCTGATTAGCGTTTTGCTTTATCAGTCTGCAGCCTTTGTTTTCTAGATGGAAGCCGGGTTAGTGAGGGGTTAGTTTAGAGTTATTTATGGTTAGTTTGGCTTTCCATCTGTTTGTCGTTGGCACAGTTATTTTGCTCTGTGCTCTTATGACTGTAGCCGTCCACTCCTTTGTTGCAGACCAAGATAGTCTATTACTATTAGACTGTTGTGATTTGGTGTTTGTTTTTGTGTTTGTGTGTTTTCCACCTTATGCTTGCAAGTAGGCAACCGTTTGGGGTTTTGAGGTGGTTTCAGCTGTTTTGTTTCTTTCATTTGGTGTCAGCTGTTTGCTTGCCTGATTAGGGCAGCCATTTTTCGATTGAAACCAGCATTTGTGGTTTGGTCTTTCTTTCTTTGCCACAGGCATTTGTGGTCTGTTCCTTCTTTCTTTGCCACAGGCATTTGTGTACAGTCTCTTTCTTTCATGGCCTTTTCTGCCACATGCATTTGTATTAGACTTTTTGTCTTTGACTTGGTTAGCGCTTGTTTCAGGGTATAAGTCTATCTCTGAATTTTTGGTTTCATGCTGTGCGTTTGCTGTTCATCAGCTTCATCCTTGGAGATTCGAACTGGATTTTTTTCCAGGTCGGTTACCCTGTGGACAGCCCTACAAATTCCGCTTCGGCAAACCCCATTTGATATTCCGCCATAAAGTTTACGAAATCGCACTCAACGAAGTGCTTGCTACACAAATGAGGCACAGCATCAAAATCAGCTCATTTGAATTGCACAAATTTGACCCATTTTCGCTTCACAGCGGGTCGATTCCACGAGAACTCGTGCATAGTTATGCTTTGGGTTGCTTGTGAGTTGTTACAGTTTGCTACAACACAGTAGGCCGGCATTGTTAGAGCTTTTTGTCGACCACATGCATACACATTCAATGAACAATCTAAGATGGCAACCACACTGACTCCCCAGACTGACGTCACTTCCGAGAAAGTCATGTAACTGATGGAGAACCCGAGCCTACAGAAAATAAAATCAATTAAAAACCAACATAAACAACAACAAAAATCTTTTTCTATTTCATTAAATCTCAAACTAGTGACTCATTTGTCACTCATTTTGATGGTCATTTTGCATACTTCAAAACCCTGGACTTTTCCTTTAAAGAAATTTTGATAATTTGACTAGAAAAAAATGAAGTGAGAAGCCAAAAGGTAAAACTCAGGCCACATTCCTTACAGTTTACACTAAGTTAGTAGCAGTGGGTGTAATTCGAAAAGCTATATTCTGAACTACTCCAGGGTTTTTAGACAGAAAAAATTATTAAATGTGTGCTTGTCAGTGGAAAGCAAATGTCATCAACACCACTGTCTCATTCAAACCTTATATTTACAATTTGCCATATAAAGGCACAAACACACTCAAACACAGTTGGCATACATGCACCAACAGGAGACTTTGGTAAGGATTTACAAATTAAAAATTACAGAATAAATTAAAGGCACACTGCTGATAGGGTTAGCGCTAGGATTAGGCTGCCTGTCTGTAGCGTAGAAACAGTAATGATAAGCTTGGCTGGTGATTTTGTTGTGAATCCTCTTTAAATATACACCCCCACCCCAGTTTTTAAAAGCATCTGGATACTGAAAGAATTCTGTCCGAAATAAAGTAAATAAAATAGTTTAAAAAAACACAAAGCTGTGCGGATTATAGTGGCAAACATGCTGTCACTTTTTTTACCAGTTTTGCTGAGTGGTGACCACCTAACTTTCCGCTGTTTCTTGTCGGCAGTTAATCTGTTCTTTAATTCACATCCCTCCACCTCCTTTCCTTTGTAGTTCATACAGCACACACAGTGTCCTTCCCCATGGTAGTTATTTTCTAGTACTGTGGTTGATTGAAACTATCTTCGCTCAGGCGACACCCATTAGGTGGTGGATAGCAGACTACCCATAGCCACCGGAACGTCCCAGTCAACAAACTTTCGACTTACGCAGGGGCAGACCACTCAAAAATTTCCTCTCATGGGAATGGTCTATTGAGCTCTACCTGTTTATACCAGATGTGAATACCGTGACATTATTTCAGGGTCAGAAGGATGAAACTGCACATTGTATTTTCTTGGGAAGTTTTCATTGGCTCAAGTTTAAAACTGGCATGCTTGTTCAAGTGCATAAACAAGATCAGAGCAAACTGCTTTTCATAATTTTGGTATGTTATTCTGAGAATATTTACAGATAATACATCTCTAGCATCAGAAAGATTATACTGAAACTAGTGAATGTTTTCTGGTTTTTGATGATGTTGTTGAGCAGCAAGCTGTCATTGTTCTGCTTGAAGCTTCATCCCCAGGGATTATGCTAGGTTTTTAAAACCATGTACAGCATATGTAAACTTGTTAACAACAACAAAAGCATACTTTTCGCATTCAAGTAAACCATGCGTGGGGATGAGAGTTGTGAATGTTGTGTCGCTTTGATGTGAGGTATACACAGAACTTTGTGAGACAACATGGGTGTGAACAATATACTTATGTGTGATTTCATAAAATATGTAACTTGGGGGGGGGGGGGGGGAATTCAGTGTCTTAGTTGCAGTGGAGTGATGTGCATTTTGTATAATATTCTTATCAGGGTTTTGAAAAAAAGACCAAGATAGCCGTCTGTTTTAAGACTGTCCAACATCAAGGCAGACAGTAAGTTTAGGCATGGGATAATTTGTATTTAGGCATGGGGATTGTGTTTAGGCATGGGAATTGTCAGCCAGTTAACTGAATTCAGCTTCAAAGCTACCTATGTTCAGCTAAATAAAAAACACCCCAAATACACCCTTGCTTCAGCTGGGAAAACAAAAACAAAAATCAGCCTGACTCCTTAAGTGGCACAAGCACAATAAAGAATCTGCCACCACCGCAGTCCTCCTGCTTTTCAGTGATGAGAATCCTGTTCCCCCTTTAGCCTCCCCCCCCCCCCAACACACACACACACAGACCCCACACACAGTTTTGTTGTTGAGAATTCCCATGTTTGTAGTTTGTATTTTCCCAGTTTTGAATGCTAGTTGTCACTGTTTGCGACTTTTCATTGTTTGTTTTGTTTATAAAACTATTAACAGATCCTTTGGACATAGGAAGAGAATCACTCTTCGAGTTTCTCCTGTGTCAAATTATCACTTTCTGCGGGCATTAGAAATCAGTGTAAATTACTTGGGCATGATTTACTCCTTGTGTTGTGTGAACTTTGTAAATTTCACTCAAAAACTGAAGGGTACATTAAAAAAAGAAAAGTTTTATTTTGTATTCACATAATAAGACACTTGACTAACTGTTGCTTCCTCTGTTTTTGACTTGCATTGATAGAAATTAGAGACTATGTGTTTGCCTGTGAGACCTTGAGTCTGTCACTCTGACTCACTGTCAGCGGCAAAATTATTTTTAAAAATTGTTGTTTGCTACGTTTTGCCCCCCTACTACAGTACTAGGCTATGTGCTCTGTTAGGAAATCTGAGCTGTTTATGGTTTAATTGCCTTCCCCTAATTCTCTTAAGTATAAACTGTCCCTTAGCCCAGCTATGGCAGGATTCAGTTCGCTTCTTTGTGTCTTTAAAAATGTTATCCTGTTATGTGGTTCTGTTTTTTGTTTGTTATTTTATGATTTAACAATTTTAATGAGCTGTTCAGTTCTAGTAAAAATGAGTTTCTTGAAAAGAAAGGCTGAACACAGTCTGACCGAATGTATTCACTCCTGTAGTAATCAGCCACAGTTACATTAACAGCCCTCCTGTGTTTGTTGTTTTCATTAGGGAAGGCGAGGACGCTACAGAAGGCAGCCCCCACCAAGAGGAAACGCAACGCAAATTATGCCGCATCATCTGACACCGGTGTCCAGACCTCCCCAGGGTTAGCACTTGGGCTGAAGAGTTAACAACTTCCGTGAAACTGCCGCTTGCATGTGTAGGTACAAGCGGGGAGAGAAAGGGAAAAAAACAGCTGCTGGAACTGTGTGTGTAGTGTCAGTGGTGGTGCTGACACTAGTGTCTGTACAGTACAGTGGCACCCATAAAAATAGCATAAGTAAAAACAGCAAGCAAGCAGAGAATGATAGTTGATACTGACAGGCAGCTGCATGAAATGTGTGTGTAGTGTCAGTAGTGGTGCTGACACAAGAGCCTGCACAGTAATACTAATAGTGGCACCCATAAAAAGAGCATAACTTAAACAACAAACAAGCAAAAAATGAACAGCGTGTATAAGTGTTGGTGGTTGTGTTGACACAAGAGCATGGAAGAGTAAAGTGGCACCCATAAAAAGAGCATAACGTGAAGCAAACGACAGACAAGCAGAGAATGATAGTTGATACTGATAAGCAGCTGCACGAACAGTGTGTGTAGTGCTGGTAGTGGTGCTCACACTAGTGTCTGTACAGTACAGTGACACCCATAAAAATAGCATAAGTAAAAACAACAAACAAGCAGAGAATGATAGTTGATACTGACAGGCAGCTGCATGAACTGTGTGTGTAGTGTCAGTGGTGGTGCTGATACAAGTGCCTGTACAGTAAAGTGGAACCCATAAAAAGAGCATAACTTAAACAAGAAACAGCAGAGGTTGTGTTGACACAAGAACATGGAAGAATAAAGTGGCACCCATAAAAAGAGCAGAACTTAAAGCAAGCAACAAACAAGCAGAGAATGATACTGACAGGCAGATGAACAGTGTGTATAGTGTTGGTGGTTGTGTTGACTCAAGAACATGGAAGAATAAAGTGGCACCCATAAAAAGAGCATAACTTGAAGCAAGCAACAGACAGAGAGTGATACTGACAGGCAGATGAACAGTGTGTAGTGTTGGTGGTTGTGTTGACACAAGAACATGGACAGTGAAGTGGAACCCACAAAAAGAGCATAACTTAAAGCAAGCAACAAACAAGCAGAGAATGATACTGATACTAGTGACAGGCAGCTGCTTGAACTGTGTAGTGTCAGTGTCAGTGGTGGTGCTGACACAAGAACCTGTACAGTAAAGTGGAACCCTTAAAAAGAGCATAACTTAGACAAGAAACAAGCAGAGAATGACACTGATAGGCGTACAAGAGTTTGAACAGTGTGTGTAGTGTCAGTGCCCTTGGTGGTGCTGACACAAGAGCCTGTACAGTAAAGTGGAACCCATAAAAAGAGCATAACTTAGACAAGATGCAAGCAGAGAATGATACTGATAGGCATGCAGCGGTTTAAACAGTGTGTGTAGTGTCAGTGACCGTCATGGTGCTGACACAAGAACCTGTACAGTAGAGTGGAACCCATAAAAAGAGCATAACTTAAACAAGACGCAAGCAGAGAATGATACTGATAGGCATGCAGTGGTTTGAACAGTGTGTGTAGTGTCAGTGTCCTTGGTGGTGCTGACACAAGAACCTGTACAGTAAAGTGAAACCCATAAAAAGAGCATAACTTAAACAAGATGCAAGCAGAGAATGACACTGATAGGCGTACAGCAGTTTGAACAGTGTGTAATGTCAGTGCCCTTGGTGGTGCTGACACAAGAGCCTGTACAGTAAAGTGGAACCCATAAAAAGAGCATAACTTAAACAAGACGCAAGCAGAGAATGACACTGATAGATATGCAGCGGTTTGAACAGTGTGTGTAGTGTCATTGACCGTGGTGGTGCTGACACAAGAGCCTGTACAGTAAAGTGGAACCCATAAAAAGAGCATAACTTAGACAAGAAACAAGCAGAGAATGATACTGATAGGCGTACAGCAGTTTGAACAGTGTGTGTAGTGTCAGTGCCCTTGGTGGTGCTGACACAAGAGCCTGTACAGTAAAGTGGAACCCATAAAAAGAGCATAACTTAGACAAGAAACAAGCAGAGAATGATACTGATAGGCAGCTGCATGAACTGTGTGTGTAGTGTCAGCAGTGGTGGTATAGACACAAGTGCCTGTACAATACAATGGCACCCATAAAAAGAGCATAAGCTAAAACAAACAACAAACAAGCAGAAAATGATACTGATAGGCAGCTGCATGAACAGTGTGTGTAGAGTCAGTGGTGATGTAGATTGTGCAGCGGCACCAAAGAAGATATTTAAAAAGCACAGCTTGGAACAAACGACAAACAAGCAGAGAATGATAGGCGGTTCCTTATGACAGTGGTGGTACCGATACAAACAAGCACAACCTAAAACAAACAACAAACAAAGAAAAAAATAGTAGTCTAAAAAAAAAAAGGGACAGCCTTTGCCTTAGGTGATGGATGATCTGCACGAAAAAAATGTTGTTTTTAATGCAGTCTTTGCCTTTACAGAGAGATCCATCTATCGTGAGACCACTCTTACATTATGGACTCCACTGTCCACTGCACTGACAATTCATGGCTGAAAATGACAAAAAAGCTGTTTTGCTTACCACATTTTCCCACTTGCTCATTGCATTCAGATGTCTCGTTCACTAAAAGCTACGCAACTTTCAAAAACCACTATCTCAAAAAGAATGCATCCAGTGAAAGTTGAATGAATAGTTACAGCGGAGTTTGATTTGAAATCAGAATAGGGAAGCTTAAGGGATGGTTATTGTTTGATTTACATGAGAATGGGACAGCTTAAGGGATGGTTATTCTTTGATCTGCATGAGAATAATGTGTAAAGTTACTTAAAGAGGATCCACAGTGAAGTCACATGTCAGCCAGAAAACAGAAAAAAATATGCAAATATTTCCATTTGCAGGCTGTATGTGGTTGGTCTATCAATATGCATACAATTAAAGTACTTTTTTGCTTCAAATTTGAGTTGAGACACAAAATGGCAAAAGGTGTTTTTTTAAATGTTGATTTCTAACATGATAGTTTTGAAAGCCAGACCATTATACATAAGTTAACCTATTGAACCTATGGAGATTCAACTTGTTATGAAGATTCCTTGGGACATGAGGGAAAATGCAGGCTATAGTGTGGGTAACACCTCTGTTGCTAATTAACACAGTAACGCTAAAAATGATTGAAGCAAACAAGGGTGAGATATAGATATGTAACTGCATCTTCACTTTTTCACGTAGCTCTTTCCAGACTCTCAACCAGCAATATTGGTTGACCCTAATTTATTTTCTCGCACTCTCTTTTCCAATACCAGCAACATGGAAAATAGCTTCAGCTGGGTTCCATTCTTGTGGGATAGCTGGCTGAGCAGGTATTTTGCGTGTCTCCATTAATCTTCTCAGTCAAAATTCTAGTCTGGCAATACCTTTGTATCCAAAATTCAAGTACCAGTAAAAAACAAAAAAATCTGCTTTAAAATAAAACTACATTTTGAACACCAAAATAAGATGTGCTCACTTTCATTGTGGTTGATGCTGGGATGATGTAGTTGGTCATTGTGCTGGAACTGTTGAAAAGTCTAAGAATGTCTATGCTGTTACATGTACAAGGGAGTCTGGAAATGAGGCAGTTTTACTTTATATGCTGATGTTAACTTTAACAACAACTGGGGTAAGTTTAGTTAGCAGTTGTGTGGCTGTGATAAGAATGATTAAGTGAGTTTGAGAGAGATAACCACACAATACTCAGTGCTCTGAGGAGGAGAAAAACAACAGTGAGCGCTCATTGTCATAAAGCTGTGTTCATCCTGATAATATGCATTGGACTTAGAGTTGTGCTTGGTGAATCTCAAGCTGCAGTGTGTTTGTTACTTTAAGCTACAATATACTTCAAACTTGACCACTGTCTAATCCCAATTGAATCTGCCATTAACCATATCATGTTATCAGGTCTCTAAAATGCTGTCTGGTCCAAGGAGTGTGTGTGCATTCTGTTGTCTGGTCCAGGGGATGTGTATGCTGTGTGATCCAAGGGACACGTGTGCAAGGGATGTGTGCATTCCGTTGTCTGGTCCAGAGGACATGTGCATATTGTCTGGCCCTTTGGACACATGTACATGTTGTTGTCTGGTCCTAGGGACATATGTGCATGCTGTTGCCTGGTCCTAGGGACATATGTGCATGCTGTTGTCTGGTCCAAGGGACATGTGTGCATTCTGTTGTTTGGTCCACAGAACATGCATGTAAGCCGTTGTTGTCTGGTCCAAGGGACATGTGCATTCTGTTGTCTGGTCCAAGGAACGTGTGCATCCTGTTGTCTGGTCCAAGAGATATGTGTGCATGCTGTTGTCTGGTCCAAGGGACATGTGTGCATTCTGTTGTCTGGTCCAGGGGACAGGCGCATTCTGTTGTCTTGTTCAAGGGATATGTGTGCATTCTGTTGTCTGGTCCAAGGGATGTGTGCATGCTGTTGTCTGGTCCAAAGGACACATGTACATGTTGTTTAATTTTTTTTGGTAGATGAAATGTATCCATTTGGTACACTTGTTTTCTTCAGTCCTTTATCTTAATTATATTGTTCACCCCAACAAAACATTTAATGATTCAGCTATGCTGTCAATGAGATTTTCTCTAATTTAATTTTATATTTTGATTGTAGTGTTTAGATATGCTGAAAATATGTGTGGTCCAATAGTTTTGGGAACTGCTTATTCATTTGGACTTTATTTATTGTTTGTTTTGTTTTATATCTTGTAGTGACTTCTTCTTTTTTTAAAACTTTTTTTACCACAATAAAATCATGTGAATTTGTGTAATAGTAAATGTTTGTAGCAACAACAAAAATGTGTAACTTCAGGGGTTTTCTCAGCCATTACAAATTATCAACGCAAGATCTCTCTTTTCTTTTTCTTTCTAGGGAATGGCAGTGCATTGTCGTTTGTACATTCTAGGCAATGGCAGTGTGTTGTACTTTGTACACCTGTTCATTCTAGGGAATGGCAGTGTGATGTACTTTGTACATTTGTTGTTTCTAAGGAATGGCGGTGTATTGTACTTTGTACACTTGTTCTGTTGCCAGTTTCATTCTACTTGGTATAGGTAATTGAGTTTAATATATCTTTAATGCTTTCACAGGTCAGCCTTTGACTTGTTCAAGTAGATATTTTGATTTTAAGGTCTTCAGATGATCACCAAAATATTCTTTCAAGTGTCCAGCACACCATATTTTTGTACAAGAAAAAGGTTTACAATAAACAGCTTTGTCCTGCCAAATCTGTGTGTGTGCTTTATTTTCAGATGAGTAAATATGTTTTATACACCTGTAAGCTTGATTAAAGCAACATGATTAAAAGACTTTGATCCACTTGTGCCCAGTGTCAAAGAATGTTTTTCCATTTTGTTTCTTTTAACAGTTTCACGATTTTTACGATTACATTACTTAACTTGAAATAGAATCACACAGAAGCATCAGAAACATAAAAATATAACTGTCACATGCTTGTTCTTCAACAACACCTTGTGTTTGTCCTCACCCCATACCACCATCACAACCACACTGCATCTTTCTCCCATGACCCCACCCCCTACCCCTTGATGTACTGTTTGCTCACCTCCTCAACACTTTCTTCTGGATAGTCACTGTCACTACCTTTGACATCAGCTGGATCAAATTCGGTATCCCCCTCATCTCCAAACCTGTTTTTATTGTTGCTTTCAACTCCACCGCCCAGAATATTCATAATAAAATGAACATGTTCATCTGTAGTAAAGTGCTGCACCACCAAATTGGCACGAGATCTGACACACATTGAAAAATCAGCAATTTTTTTGACTAACCAACTTTTAGAACTTCAAGACACCACAAAAATGACGCCATTTGCAAGCAAGCTTCTACGTTATCAACTTCATCACTGATCATTGTTTGGGATTCCCTGGGTTTCCCAGAATGTTGCTGAAACTGGATGGTTGTGAATCTACACTAGAATGCACAGCTGGAAGTGAAAGGCTTGATATATACATAGCACAATGCATGCAGAACAAACCCTTGATGCATGTAAACAGAAAACTGATAAAGTTGTCAACATTTATGTTTCCTTACTTCATGAAATCATGTTCATATCATCTTGACATGATAACACTTTATTAAATGAGATTATCAGTTTTTATCACCTTTCACTTTCAGGATCAGAAGAATGTCCTAAAAGTGAAAGTGCACCTTGTGTTTCTCAGCAAGCTCTTATACATAGCATTATCCAGCAAAGTTCAAACTCTGTATGCTGTTACACACATCGGCAATCAACAGACAGGTTTTTTTCATGACTTAATTTATGGGAGGTAACTGATGTTTTTTAACTTAACCCAAAAAACACCTTTTTTTGAGATAGTGTTTGAACATGATCTTGGAAAACATAACTTTTAGAACTTCAAGCTTGGAATGTGCTGTCTTGTTTGGTGATTCTGACCCATTCTCTATCAAGCTTTGAATGATGCTGTCTTGTTTGGTGGTTCTGACCCATTTTCTATCAAGCTTTGAATGTACCGTCTTGTTTTGGTAATTCTGACCCAGTCTCTATCAAACTTTGAATGGTGCTATTTTGTTCATCGATTCTGACCCATTGTCTATCAAGCTTTGAATGATGCTGTCTTGTTTGGTGATGCTGACCCATTCTCTATCAAGCTTTGAATGATGCTGTCTTGTTGGATGATTCTGACCCATTCTCTATTGAGCTTTGAACAGTGCTGTCTTGTTTGGTGATTCTGACCCATTCTCTATCAATCTTTGACTGTGCTGTCTTGTTTTGGTAATTCTGACCCATTCTCAATCTGCAATGAGCTAGAACTTGACAAGACACTGGAGAAAAGTTGTTGATAGTTATCAAGCATAAATAAACCCTGACAGTTGTTGCCATGACACCACGCCAGCCACTACACTGGTTTTCTTTCACCTGGACTATTTCTTTTTGACAGCTGCAGTATTGTGTACATTCATTGTTATCAGGTCATTCAACATCTCATTCTCAACCAAACAAACGAAAAACTGTTAGCACAAGTTAGTATTCTGACTTACGCATGAACTTATATTCAGACATAATATGTAGCTAAATCTGCCTTAGCAACCACCAACAAACCACTGCTCAGAATCCCTGAGTGTAAAACCATATTAATGTAACTGACTTCTCTAACACCTGTGTTGGCTAGTCACCACACTTTGAACCAAAAGGTGGTCACTAGGCAGGTCAGAGTGCACACTCCAAGCCTCATTTTTCAGCACCCTTCCTCAAGCTCTGTCGTAACTGGTTACGCCACTGAGGGGGCACTTCTTATCTCCATGCATCTGTCAACCAAAGTCACCCCTGTCAGTCTCGTGCTGTCAGCTCCTTCCACAACATCAACAAAAGTTTGAGTACTACCACTGTGGAAGCAACACAGTGTCAAAGCACACACATAAAACATCTGGTGCGTCCACCATGGCTAAAAAACCCAGTTCCAACTTAATTCCAATGATTTGGGTTTTAATTTTGCTGGCAGAAGCGTTCTGAATGATTAAGAGAAATCTGTCGAGTGTCATGGTATATTTTGAATTGTCTGCGTGGTTATAAATTTACTGCCATTTGATCACTGATTTAAAAAAAAGAAGTCAGCTGACAGTTTTCAGACTGATGGCAGTTGGAGGTGGAATAACCAATTATGGCAGTGGGCAATGACATAACCAATTATGGCAGTCAGATGTGGCATACCAGAGGTGTAAGTTGTAACCAATTATGGCAGTGGGCACAATGGCATAACCAATTATGGCAGTCACAAGTGGCATAACTATGGGGGTGGAGGGGGGTATGTTGTAACCAATTATGGCAGTGGGAGGAAGGATGTTGTAAACAGATGCTTGGAGTTTGGTCCGATTGTAGTCTCAAGGCTCTCAATAGTTGCTCATCAAAGACACTTCTTAATCATACAATAGACGATTTCCGGAAATAACAGGCAAAGATAATTTGACAGTGTTTTCTTACTCCGGGACAGTGAAGTCCCCTGCATGGAGGCGGCAGCTGAGAAGAGCCGATCTGCACAGTTTTAGATCTTCAGGCATGGACCTATTATAATTTGTACTAGACTACCAGCTGGGGGAACCTACTATCTGATCTGCATGTTCCCCACGAACAGTAGCGCTTGATCAGCATTTCTGATGCCTTTTCTGCCTTTTGTTTACGGGTATCCGTCATCTTCCCCACGTGCTCACTATACCCCCAACAAAAGTGTGCCTACTCTGCGCTACACCTGCAAGCCATGCCTGTAGGCACTTACAGAGTGCAGTCCCCCGGATTTCCGAAGATCGTCTATTACCACACAAAGTTCTCATGCACAAGGTTACGCAGAAACTTGCTGAAAGAAGCAAAAGCTTCTGAAACGCAAACACACACTCAACAGGTTCTTGCATCAGTGTCGCACATGAAGCACAGCCTAGTTCAAGTGAGTCTTCATCATACAGCTGGCAGCAGATGAATGTTTCTCAGCACGGTGTCGGGGTCACTCTTGTGCATCATGAAAAAGCCCTGCACTTGAGCAGCGCTGATGGATTTTCCCAACGACAGTGCAAGGCGTGCGAACTCCCCAGCTCTCGACTCAGGCTCCTCTGGATAGAAACGCAGGAACATCTGGGTCAGCTGGTGGTCAGAGCAGTAGTCCACAAATTCTTTCATGTCCACTCGGCCTGGCCTTATCAACGCTGGGTCCAGTCTGAAGCAGAAAAAATAAAAGTATGTACATGTATAATTTATATTCTCTCTCTCTCTCTGTCTTCACTCTCTTAATTCAAAACTGAAAACCCACCTCTTCTCTTCTGCACATTGATCTGGCATTTTCATTCCTTCTCATTCTACCAACCCATCACCAGTAATGAATATATTTGGTGTGTGTGTGTGTGTGTGTGTGTGTGTGTGTGTGTGTGTGTGTGTGTGTGTGTGATGAAATGAGCATATCCTTATGTGTTTGCAAGGGCTCCGAGCTCTTACAAAATGAGATGCCATAAATAATCTATTATTATTATTTTATAATATGCATAGTTCTTTGATTACATGGTGATTTTGAATCCAATTTACAGTACGATGGCTGTGTGTGTGTGTGCAGTCATTTAATGCAACTCTTTGTGTGCTCAGCCTTCTACCATTCAGCCATCTGCTTTCCATCATAAGGGCACACCTTTACAACTGAGTAAACAGAAGTGTAGGCCAAAAAGAAAGTGTCTCCAAGCTGCAGAGCTGACTTTAATTCAGACTGGATCCATGCTCACCTATCATCATGTCAACAACTGCTGGTAGCCTACACAGTGTATACCACTGAACATTTTCAATTTCATACATGTACAACTGGTATGAATGCAGGGGAAAAACATAAAAATAATTTCATAAATTTGAACATGTACATAAGCTCAAGTGTTTGCCCACTAAAATCTGGTGAGAACTGTGTCTGCCCTGTAAAATCAGGTGAGAATTGTGTTTGCTCAGCAAAAAGCAAAATCAGGTGAGAACTGTGTTTGCTCAGCAAAATCAGTGAGAATAGCATTTGCCAAGAAAAATCAGATGAGAATTGTGTTTACCCAGTAAAATCTGGTGAGACCCAGTAAACTCAGGTGAGAATTGTGTTCGCCCAGTAAAATCAGATGAGAATAGTGTTTGCCCAGTAAAATCAGGTGAGAATTGTGCATGCAGCCATTACAATGTAATTTTTTGGTGCTCAGTCCTCTATTATTCAGGCTTTTTATCTGCATTCTGTCAAAGGAGAACACCTTTACAGCTGAGCTGAGAGGGAGTAAAGTGAAAGTTTAAGGAGAAAGTTGTTTAAGGAGAAAGTTTGAAGCATACAAGCCAGCAACCTTTCGTCAAGCTGCCCAATTGACTGAGGATTGACTGAGCTGGTTGGGGTCCTACCTGTCGATGAAGTTGGTCGTCATGAAGATGATGCGAGCCTCCGCAGAGGCCACCCCATCCAGCGCATTGAGAAGTCCGCTGAACGTCAGCCGGCCCATCCCTTGGTACATTGCTGGGTCTGAGAGAAAGGTTTGAAATGGTCTTGTTACCTCCACTGAATGTAAATGTGTACCATACTCGAAAAGAAGAGAGGAAACGGTCTTGCTACCTTCACTGAATGTAAATATGTACCACACTCAAAACGAGGCACTCCATTCCTATCCAGTGTAATTTTTAAGGCAAACGCAAAACTAAAAGTAACACTATGCCATTGATGCTGTGCACAGGATAAAACCTGAAGAGACAAATGCAGAGAAATGTCTACTTATTGTATTCTGACACTTTGCCCATGACAGAAGTTGTCAGGTGCTGTGCTGGTGTTGCATAAACTTGTTACAATACTCAATCCATGTGGGGAGGGGGGGTTACTAATGAACACAATCAGTTACTTTTTTTCCCTTCTCTTTGTACATTACAGAAATTTACACAATTCACTGAGGGTTGAAGCACAATATGCAATTTTTTGTTAAACAGTAGTACTTACATCATCCAGACTACACACACACACACACACACACACACACACACACACACACACACACACACACACACACACACACACATTAAGAATATGAGCAAGGCAAGAATTTGTGCAAGCAATCGCATTATACATTTTTCAAACTTGTGTGACATCTATAAGGTGGTGAAAGTGGTTCACAGAAACCGGTCAAATAATCACTGTAACCCATCAGATACATGGCCATCCACACTGCTGCTAGAGCTGTACTAGCAAGCATCTCCCTTCCCCATCTAGAACACACTCACACAACCCACACACAAACACATGCGTGTGCACATGCACTCTCTCACTGTGCTGCAAAAGTGCTGTCATCTCAGCACTTACTCTGTGTACACCATACAACATGCTGCTAGTGTACCAGTATACCATACCACATGGAAATTTTGCACTCAAGGTATTTTTTATACCAGTTATATTCTGCAGCTCAGGATATCATGTATTTTACAAGTTCAAAGTGCATGCTGTATATAAAGCTTACAAGAAAAGCTATTCAAGGATGGAAAGCACTGTTTCAAAGGTGACACTGGGGAACTTCTGAGAGATGTGGTGGAGTGCATATGGGCTTTTCCAAGTGCATAGATACCATCTTTTAACTGAACTGAAAACACTGAGAAAAAATACTCTGATGGGAGAGAATACATATACATATACAAATTATTAACTATATTAAGATTTATTCAATGAGAACTCACTCTCTTTGCTGAGGTCACGGCTGAGAAAAGCAGCATCCACATCTTCTAGCAGAATGATGCTCTGTTCTGGTGCCACTGTGAGAAGGTGGTTTAGTCGATCATCCGACAGACCCTTCTCACTCAAGTTCAGAACACAGATGTTGTAATCCAAGGCACCTGTAGGACAGCAAACACACCCGTTTGGACCATCCATCAAGCAACATGGGTGCACAGATGTATTCCACGCAAGCACCTGCAAAAAACCCTGAACAACTCAAATACGTGGGTGTTTTTGTCGTTGTTGTTGTTGTTGTTGTTGCTCCTCTCCTGCCACAATCTCTCACCCTGATATAACCGCACCGGTTGACTGGGCGTAAAACACCAACTTACTTACTGCCAGAATCTGCATAAGCAACCACCTCCCCCTGAACTAATTCAAATTTTGGATGTACATGCAAATACATATTTTAAAATACGCAAAAATACTGAAGATATTTAGTTCAGTTTAGTTCAATAATATATCACTTCATCCTACCAGGGGCAATTCTGGCACTCAGGCTCAAAAAGCTGAAATTTAAAATAGTGGTAAAACAGACGTAAGTAACTTGGTGGTTTACGCCCAGTCAACCATTGTGGTTATATCAGGGCGAACAAACAGACGGAAGTATAAACACACAGGTAAACAATTAATGACTATTCCTATAGTTACCACAGCAACCAACCATGACATGTAAATGCAACATGAATTTGCCACCACAACACAGATTTAAAAAAATAATTAACAAAACAGATGGTCTTGACAGTAAACACCAAAACACATACAATACACGCATTTATTCACACTGTCACAGATATATATAAAATACATACATACCTGCGAGAGCCATAATGTAGCTACTCTTTCCACACCCTGGCGGTCCGTACAGCAAATAGCCCCGTCGGTAGGGGATTCCCCTCTCCATGTACCACTTGGGACTGTCAATGAATTCTCTCACGTCCAGCAGAATCTTCTCCGACAAACCCCTCTCCAGGATCACTGAGCCCAGTGGCCGTTTTCTCCGCGGATAACCAAAGGGACGCCACTCTCCTCCCATGGCAGTGTACATGACGGTCTTTCCTTCCTGACTCTGGAGAGCTAATTTTCGAGATTCATCTAAAATTTCAAAGAACAGTTCACGGTTTCTTCCCAGTGTCGTCATGGTTACTGTCTCGAAAGGCAGGCCAGCTTGAAAGTTGACCATCTGCTTTTCGCGGTTGCGTTCTACCCGAATCCAGTAGCCGCGGTAGTTGAAGAAGTGGGCGCCAGGGCTGGGAACGAAGTCAAACTGAGTAGAGATCTGGAAATAAACAGAAATTCTTCAGCAGAAAATCAACCAACATGGAAATGAATATATATATGCAAGGCTTCCCCACTGAGCTGTTTTTCCAAAACATTGAAACAGACCAAGCAAATGGTTTAACTATGATTTGTATTATATATTCATAACTATGATTCATAACTATCTATTATACTTAAAATACAAAATATACTTATAACAATTATGCTGAATAAACTGATCAAAATGTTTCAACAGTATACTTTTTACAGTTTAACAGGCCTGCACTAACAATCTGTCTAATCTGGAAAATGTGAAAAATTTCTGATGAAATGTATACCAGAGGACTTGCAATAACTGGCCTACTTTTCTGAGCGATTCAATTGTTATCCAAAAAAATCATTCCCCAAAAGCATATTATTAAATATTTACTGTAGGTTAACTTCTGGTTGGCTTGGCAGGTCTCTCAAGAAGAGAAGTTCAGACGTATTTGAAATTACATCATCTTCAAGTACAAATTCAGTTATTTGTGGGTGTTTGTGAATTTTCTGGGGAAGGGGGGGGGGGGGGGGGGGGGGGGGAGAGACAAACCAGAATATATGTCCCCAAACTGTAGCCTAAAAATATGCAGTGAGCATCACACAGGATTAGGTGAAAATCGATGTGCACAAATCAGGAGTCCAACCTTCATCCTGTCACCCATTTCAATGCCACTAAGAACATTTCGTTACTTTTAGGCATACCTTTCCTGTGTCTGTCTGACTAAAGGTTGTTTCAACACTTAGATGCTGTGTCCGTGTTCCATAGCGTGAGATCCATTGCAGCAGCCAATTGTAGCTTTTGTCCTGGCTGGTTACTTCCAGCGTTATCATGCAGTGCCGACGAAACAGAACCGTTCCCAACTGTAATCAACAGAAAGGCTATCATTTCAGTACAAATGCATTACACTGCTCCAAGTCCAACACTCTGGAAAACACTCCCAAAAGAAATTAGATTCTCTCAGTGAACCTCTCCCTTTAAAATCAGCTCTTAAAACTCACCTTTTCCTGACATGATACTGACTGGTGTGTGTTTGTGTCTGTAAGTAAGTAAACATGGTGCCTAAGGTCCACAGAAACCATAAGGCTTATTAGGGCCAGGGAGAAGGGGGAAAAGGGGGCATGGAGGTGGGGGAAGAGGGAGAGATTATATACCTATCACTACACTGTCACCACCAGAATGACCTGCATTAAGATGGGCAGCAGTGAGAGCCATTTTAATGTTTCATTAATTGTGAGGGACAAAGTCACAAGACTGTCTACAAACCACAACCTTTCTGAAGAGAGAGGAGAGCTGAAGCAGAATCAAACTGAGGTCCTTCTGCTTACCAGCCTAACACCTTACTGCTAGGCCAAACTGGCTCACCCAATGTGTGTCTGTGTGTGATGAGCAGGTAGTATTTGATTGACTCAGTGTGTCTGTGGCCCTTGCATCCTTTGGAATTGTGAATGTTGTTAATCTGTAAAGCTCTATGAGCTCCTGTGAAAAGGGGTGTTTTATATAAATGTAACTTATTATTTGTATAACTTAATACTCTTAATAAAACATTGGCTGATTGAGGTTATTACTGCACTGAATTAGATTCTATACATTTTGATATAAATTGAAAGGGATATAATTTACATGCAAAATCCTTAAGTTTCAGTTTTACTTTGAGGGCAAAATATGTCCTGAGAAGGACTAGTTATTTATAATATTAGAGTTTAAAATTAAGTCACAAAAAGTACAAGCATTTGGAATATTTAATTCAACATTATTTCCAGTAAGAGTACACACTGTTGCTTCTTGAATTTTGTGTGAAGCTTTTCTTTTTAGTTGCTGTCCATGCTATCTTACTTCTTAGTGTCTATAACTATGGTAACTCACTTTTCTTTTTTGTTGTTGTCCATACTGTTTCAGTGTCTCTCACTATGATAAGTCAGTTACCAAAGTTATAGACACTGAGTACGGACAACAATAAAAAAGAAAAGCTCCACACAAAATAATCAGTTACTAACTGACTGATTCATTTTATACATGTCTGTATGTGTTAAATGGGCTGTGGTTGAGTCCAGACTGCATGTGACAGAGAGAGAAGAGTTAACAGTTTAATGCCAAGTCACATCTGGGCAAAGCAAAATTCATCAAGACGCAAGTTTGGTCTACAGTTGTTACATGATGCACATATCACTTCCTGCGTTTGAAAAAGAATTTGAAAAAAATAAGTGTTCAAACCACAAAGACAGAACAAGACAAAATTTCCAGCAGTGATGGAGCAAGCAGTCGGAAGTATCCCACAAAAGGGAGCAGGGGGTAGGACTAGGAGTGGGGTTGCTGAACAGACCAAGTAGATCTATAGATTACTAGTGCATGCAGTCAAGCATGCAAGTAGATCATGCAGGACTCCCTACCCCCTCACAAAGATAACTACATTTATAAAGACAGAGGGCCTTCACCGATGCTTGATTACAGTTAACACTAACACAAGCTTGTTTCGAGAATCACCTGACTTCCCCGCCTCAATATGGCAGCAGTCATACCAACACCAAACAGCCCAGCCCCTGCACTGAAGTAGGGATTGGTGCTGAGGGATGACAACATCTCTGCTAAAGGCATGGT
The DNA here is from genome assembly GCA_018857735.1 of Alviniconcha marisindica. Taxonomy (NCBI): domain Eukaryota; kingdom Metazoa; phylum Mollusca; class Gastropoda; family Provannidae; genus Alviniconcha; species Alviniconcha marisindica. The sequence goes on along the minus strand of JABMCL010001601.1, from coordinate 472,560 downwards.
TGCTTCCTAGTTCTTGTCCAGGGATGCACCCTCTCAAGTCTCACTGCTGGATCCACATCAACTTCTAGAATCACTCAATAACAGTACCTGTAACAAAACAAAATTAATCTAATCATAAACATTATGATACAAGGTAGGAGAACGGAAACATAACTGAAGTTTCAGGTTCAAATTCTAAATCACACAGTTCTCCCCTTCTCTCCCTCCCCAACAGTTTGGAGGGGATGTCCAAGGGGGTGGGGTGGGGATAAAACTAATGTATAGGGTATGTTGGGGGGAGGAGGGAACAAGGAGGGAACAGTGAAGTAAAGATTAATTACGGTGTCTCTCAATTTCAATCAAAAAAGTAAAATAATAAGGTTAATTGTTAATGGATGTGAACTGCTCTGTTAAACTGTATAACTTATAAAGCGTTGGTAAGATTTTTTAATCTGGTGAATAAATGGGACGAGTATGTAGTTTTGCAAACCACAATGTAAACTGGTCATGAGGTGTACATCATAAGACATTGTTGTTGTGCGCATGTGAGTGCGTGCGTGCGTGTTTGTGGGTGCTCTGCCCCCCTCCCCACACCCTCTCTCCACACATGCACACACCATTGGATACTGCAAAGGAGAACCTGTACTATTAGATCCTGCAAAGGAGAGCTTCAAATGTGTCATGTGCCTGTGGCAGAACAAACGCCCGCACCGGGACGATCAGGGTTTGGGCAAGCCATCACATATAATGGTTGACCCGGTATAAGATGGACCCTGCGGTCTCATATATATACATATATATATTTAGGCGCTGTGCAGGAATATGATCACATATCGGGCGCGCCAGTATCTCATATCGGCGCTTGCGCCGGTACTTATTAGGCCGTTTCACATATATATATAGATATCTAATCGGTTCGTAACACTAACATTGTTCTTGTTGTCGTTGATGCACATCAGCCTCCAGAAATGTCCCTTTTTCTCTCTCTCTTTCTCTCTGTGCCTTGAGCACCCCCGCCCTCCCCCCACAAACACTAGTAATCCTAATGGTCTGCCTGTAATCCTAGTGCAGATATGTATTTATTGGTTCAAGAAAACTCAAAAAGAAAGCAGCTACCGTGGGTTCGGGTCATTTCGTCAGCCAAAGAAGGGGTCCATTCTGAAGTTTTAGGCGTCGTCTTTAAACATTATCAAAATTCCGCAACTGACTATGAACTCTCTTACAGATTTTGTTTCTTTTCAAGCACAACACGTCTTTATAATTATACAGATTCAAAACTGTTATTCTGCTTGTCCCTATCTGTCCTTAGCCGAACACATGTCCTGAAAGAAATACACATTAGAGTTATTTCCCTCTCAAGTTATTAGAGTCACGTCCCTGCTTTTGAAAACAACATGGCCACGATGAGCTAGTTTCGAAAGGCTTTCCCAGAGCCTACGAATGAAGAAAACAAGTGAGATTCAGAAAGAACGTCTGTGTTCACACAGCCGCGAATGGGACAGTTACCGATATTGTATTTTTAACAAGCAATGGAAAAGAAATGTAGACACAAACTGAAGAGGAAAAGGCAAAGGGGACAGTCACCCGAACAAACTCAGCTGCGCTCTGAAATCTTTACAGAGATTCGCAAGGAGACTTTTGGTTCCAAAAGAGTTCACGGAAGTCAAACAAGTGACAACCATCATGGTGGCGTGCTTAAAGGTACTGGCAAGTACACCAAAATAACACATGAAAAGTCAGCTAGTGGTTCTTATTCGAACACTGAAGCGAGTGCCAGTGTTTCACAAACTGCTGGACGTCGTCTTGAAAATGAAAGACAAGAGGGCAGTCCAGGATCAGACAGCGTTTGTGTTAAACCTAAAAACAAAACAAACAAAAAACAGAAGAGACATTTAAAGAGAAAATGTACAAAGAAGAAAAGCAAAGTATATTGTCCAACGACATCAAGTCAGCCAAGTGATTCTTCTCGTGAAGCTGACCGGAACTTAAATCGAAGCAAACGTATTTCAGAGCTTGGTGAATGTGGAAGTGCTAGGGAAAGACCAACTGAACATTGTCAGCAAAGTAAGCAGCAGAAGGGTGACCAGGGAGGTGCAAAGCATCCTAGAAAACAGATGGATGGTCACAGTGACAGCCAAGGTGGTAGCAGAGGTGACTCCCGAGGAGGCCAGAGAGGGCACTACCAAGGGGGCAGGGGACATGACAGCCAAGCTCACAGCAGAGGTGCCTACCACAGCAGAGGTGCCTACCACAGGGGCAACAGGGGGGCTTACCACAGGGGCATCATGGGTGACTGTCAAGGTGACAGCAGGGGTTACTATGAAGGCAATAACAGATGTGGCTGTCAAAGTTACAACTGTGGTAGCCATCCAGGTAGAGGTTACCATACAGGTAGCAGCAAGGAGGACTGTCAAGACAGGAAAAACTACACCAGGAAAAGGGGCTACAGAGGAAACCAGGAGGAGCTTGATGAAGGCAGGCTTAGAGGTGGTGACCAAGGCAGCAACCAAGGTGGCTTCCATAACAGAAACAAGCATGGCAGCAATAGAAATGCACACAGAGGATTTGGAGGCAGAGGAACATGGTCTGCAACTACCGGTAGGAGTAGCTCTAGTACTTCCACCAATGAGCCTCAACCTGAACAAAGTTTAAGTCAGTCAGGAAGTGACCCTGGTGAATTTTGTATCCTTTGGTAAAAATTTGGTTTAGATTATATTTTGTAACCTTTTGAAATTATTTCTTTTTCATTGGTTGTTTTCTTATTCTTTTTTTCTTTTTGACTTGCAAGAAAAATATGGACATGAACATGGGTCAATATATTGCAGCAACAATGAAATAGTCTAACTGTTTTCTCTTTTTTTTGGTCTCTTTTTCTTTAGATGGTTAGCTTGAATGCTAGTTGGAAGTTTTGTAAGTTGTACTCTGACTCTGAGGTGTAAAATACATTGTGAGATTTTTCAAATTTTACTTGATCAGTTGATGATATTTCAGGTAATAATTATAATAATAATAATAGATTATTGATGGCACCCCATCTTGAAAGAGCCCAGAGCTCTTACAAAGACATACGGATCACTGACCCATTTTATCACACACACACAGACACACATGTGCACATCCCCCCCACTACAAATGCATGTATTATTGGTGATGGATTGGTGCAAATCAGTATGCAGAGGAGAAGAAATGGGTTTTCAGAATTGACGTAAAAGAGGAGAGTGAAGACGAATGCCTGACAGAGAGAGGATGGGTCTCTGTTACAGTATTAGTATTAAGTTTCAAGTCACTGAGATCTATAATTCCTAGTTAGGTCACAGGATGTATCCTAAAGGCAAAACTGAAGTTGTACTTTTTGGTAAAGTATCTGGCTCAAGACAAACTTTGTCTGATTGCTGCATGCATGGACAAGGTTACATGTTTCATGCTTTTGTGGCTATAATTTAATGGAGAATATTTTCAGACATGTAATTTAAGCAGTAACATTTACTTTGTGTTTTCCTGTAGATTTCTTTACCCAGATCTTTCAAACTCTTCATGATGGTAATCTTCATTTAAACTTATTAAGTTTTAGTACTTTGTAATTATATAATGTTAATAATATAATAGCTGTCATGTACATGTATTATTGTATATAAAGTTATAATTACCTTGACCTGTTTTCTGGGTCATAGTTCAGCCATAAAGGGGAAAAAATCAATGTATTTTATCCTTAAGCTAAGTTTGAATGTCAAAAGACTGCTGTCCTTTTTATTCTTGGTCTTTTCCCAGCCTTTGTGACATCTGTATCATATGCCATTCATGGTAAAATGTTTTCATCTGCCAGAAAGATGTCACAGGATATATATATATATATAAATCCTGCTCAAACTCTGACTGCATGCATGCTCAGGAGAAGCCAAGTTCTAGAAAATTAATGTTTCTGGTTGGCTTAACCCATCTGCAAGACTACATGAAAGTGATCGCATCAACAGCACACATTCTTTGGCAGTGAAAGGGTTAATTAAACGAAGTCTAGAGACTTGTATTGATTGGGATCTTTCTCAGCCATTGCTGTGGTGGCATCTTTAAAAAAAACACAACTTAGTTTACATAATCATGATAATGATCCTTAATTGAGCCCCACCTGTTCATACCAGTTTGATGACCTTCGGTTTATTTCAAGGTCTTAGTGATGTCAACAATGTGACTCTTTCTTTATGAGACTGTTGAGAGTGAAACATGTTGTTTTGTTTGTTGTTTTGGGGTATGCTTCCCTTAACCATTGTGCCAGACATTCCTGGATTTTACTATGATCCAGAAAAGAAGCGTCACTTCAAAATCCAGCAGCATGGTGGCAGTTCAGATGCCGCTGTCACAAGAGAAAGCATCGCCAGAAAAGAAGCAGAGGTTCAACGACAAAAAGATCTGGCAGCTTTCAATGCTGGCACCAGTGCAAGGATTGTGCCGTGCACTGTCAGTGGAAAGACCACCAGCAAATGTTGTAGTCAGTCTGTGTCATCTTTTGTGCTGAATGGCTATCAGAGGGGTGAAGTGAATCCGTTCAAATTGCACAGAACCTGGGTTTTAGCCTCAGGTTCATCCCTCAGGCACACAGGACACCATTGACGTCCTGTCCATTCCCCGCTTGCACAGAAATGTGGTCGTGGAGCACATGATGCAGATGGAGGTGGGCAGGGAACATGACCAGCTGCTCTGTCTGTGGTCCATCTCTGGCACCATAATGGAACGCCTTCAGCTGGTCACTGTGAAAGAGCGCAGAAGAGCCTGGCCGCGAGAGCTGTCATTGCAGTTCAGCTCCTCCAATGCTGCCATTCTGCAGTCCTGGAACAAAATCACCAGCATGTGCTGGTCTGAGTTTTCTCAGTGCCCAGGCAAGAAGTACGTTCTGTACACTACAATGTGTCACACTGGTCACGCGCAGAGTATGGCCACCATTGCCAACCTGGACACGGCCAATGAGGGTGATGCCCACTTCTTTGACTGTGACCTGGGGAGGAAAGTGGTGTGGGCGTGTGCATGGAACTACCCCAGGCAGCAGTTCAGCGTGGGCACAGAGAAAGGCTGTTTGCTGATCGATGTCAACACGCGTCAGCTCTGGCAGTTCAACACAAACAAAAGCGATGCCCTGGCCCAGATATTCTCCAAGGTTTTGCAATGGACATATTTTCACATTGGCACACTTTCACAGTCACGGTCCTATGCATGCACACAACACACACACACACACGCATGCTTGCACACACACACAAATGCATACATATAAATACACACACACACTCACAAACACACATGCATGCATACATACATATAAATACACACTCAAACACCCTTCACACCTTTGAATAAAGAATTAAGACTTGAGTAATTTACAGAGTGATACATATTTAATAATAGTGTATGCAGGTGGTGTGTGTGTGTGTGTGTGTGCATGGCAGAGGAAGGGAGAGAGTGCAGCTACAATGCTGACAGTGTTTGCTTTTAATTTTATGTTCATGAGTCCTACCTATGTTTTCAAGGAAGATGGTGGAAACACGATGTACACAGGAACTCGCAGTGGGAGCATTCTGAAACATGACTTACGCAGCAGGTCCTCATTACCCATCTGCCTCATGAATCACCACTTGAGCGTCTGCTGTCTTCGACTCTCCCCTGATGAACATTATATATACGCCAGTGACTTCTCTGGCAAGGTGTGCATGTCATACCATCTCTCACCTGTTTCCATTCAGTCCACATTCAGCACATTTTGACGTCAGATGATCGGGTTAAGAACAGTTGACAAGTGACGTAAGTGGCAAACTATCACTAGACTCAAGACTGCCATGCTGCCTATATCATACATATTTGTTATTCTAGTTTATTTTAATTTCATACAGTTAGGAATGCCGTCATCAAGTTTGAATGATTTTTAGCACGTTGGATTGGTTTTATGTTTCAGAGGCATGCAGCTCACTGAGTGGGCTGCCTGATTCTAGCACTTTGACCAATCAACCAACCAAATTGATGATTAGAGACTTGTATACATGTAGCTGACCCATTTTGGTTTCACCTGTGCTGGGAAAGACCCAGTGAGGCATCTGCAATTGCCCCCCCCCAACTATTCACTTTTAAAGTTTGCCACATGCTCGTCTTCTTATACATGTCTGTATGTAGAGCTCTGGTCATGTGTGCAGCAGACAATACAAACTGACAACATGCTTACAAGTACCAAGCAGACTCAAGTGACTGTCACACAAACAGGCCCAAAATAAAATGACCGTATTTGCCACTCAGAAACATGTTCTAAAATGTCTGTAAGTATTTGCTTGCCACTCAAAAACATGTTCTAGACCACTGTGGATAGCGTAATTCTTTGTTGAGGCCATCACCTATGTTGCAGAAGAGTTTACAGAGAAGAGTCTTTCATTCACAAAATAAACTGTGAAGAGGAGTGAAATAAGTAAATGGGCAAGCGTCAAGCTGAGCAAGCGAATAGCTGGGGAAGAAGGTGGAGGGCAAAATGGCAATACCTCATTGTGGCGTGTCCTGCCCCAGTGAATATACTGTTCAATTTTCAGCAGCAACAAAATACTGCTAAATGCTAAAAATATCCATGCCTTGGGTAACCGTACCTTGGCTTTCACAGTTTATTAATAGTATAACACATTTTATATTAGATGTATTCTGTCCTCTGCAAACAGAACTGTGATATAATGTTTGACTTTTTTCTGAAATTATTACAATAGTTAGACAATTTGGTTTTGGACTTTGTGTGGTGTTAGTCTCCACAAAGATTGGCTCACATGAATGCCAATTTAATTGACATTGAAATGTAGTGTCAAGGTCATGGAGAACCTGAAGCTTAGGTGAAAGTTGTAATTTCTGAGTTTGACTGGAAGGCAGTTGCTCTTCTCATTTCACAAAAGTGTGGTGACGGTTGCAAAGAAATTACTGTGTTTTGTTGTTGTTTTTTCGTTGGATATCAACGAAAGAGGCATTTGGTCAAGAAGTCATATTGTGATTTTCTTGGTTTTAGATCAAGAAGTGGGATTTGCGGATGAAGAAAATACTGATGAGCTATGACGGCCTGTGCAACAAGCAGAGCAAGCTTCCATTCCACATTGATGAGACACAGTCTCTGCTTTATGCTGGTCAGTGCATATATGTATGTCTGCCACTGTGTTTGACACTTTGTTAGAGTCTTTTGTGAGTGCATGCATGCAGCTGATGCTTGTGCCTACATGGGTGCATACGTTTGTGTGCACTTGCAGCAAACTTGACATCAAAAACTGTATTTTACAAAGGTTGTAGTTTAGATTCAGTCAAAACCTGTCTAACAACTAGTCCTTGTAACTAGTCCGGTGGGGGGGGGGGAATTTGCTGCTGTTTCTATGTGACAGAGATAGTGTGGGAATCTGTGTCTTTTTTCTCTGTTTGTGGGTTCCATTTTTATAGAACTGTTGAACTTTTTGGAACCAAACTTGGTATGCCATGGCATCATTATGAAGCAGAGTGTTGTGCAGAGTTTATGTTTGTGACAAGGGTACAAATCCTCAGTGAATGTTTGTGGGTCCTGTACTTTATAAACCCAATCAAATAACCAAAGCTGGTGTGCTGATAGCACCGCAAGAGTGTCATACAAAAAGTTCCATATGCTATCAGTGTGTATCACCATACATTCATAGTTAAAGTCATAGCAAGGCTGTAAATTCTTGATGAATGCTTGTGGATCTTGTATTTTTCTTTGTGACCAGAGTTAGCATGTTCATGCATCTATCATGCAAATAATTATTTAGTCAAGAAAAAAGTCACAGCAAGTGTTTGAATCACCATTGTTTTGCTTTTTTTTTTGCTTTTTTTTAAAGAGAGAGAGAGAGAGAGAGAGAGAGAGAGAGAGAGAGAGAGAGAGAGAGAGAGAGAAAGGCCATTTGAACTGATAGAGACCTAGTAATTTCCAAGACAAAAGCGGATGTAATGCTCATATCCTCAGAGAACTAACCCCTCAACTGATGGTGGAGCAGGATAATTTATATGAGTGATGGTCAGGCAGGAATGGCAACTCAGGTGTCATGAACCTGGAATCAGCAAATGTCTCCAGTATTTTTAATTTCTTGTTTCTCTTGTCTTCCAGCTGGACAGGACTGCTACACTAAGCTCTGGTGCTTGAACACTGGCAGACTGCTGAACTCTATTCCGCCCCCCTTCGAGGCCTCGCAGTACACTATCCCTGCTGTTCAGTTCTCCACCAGGTGGGGTGGAGTGGCCGGCAACATGGGGCTCATCATGGGGGCAAACAAAAACTTCCATCTGTATGGATTAAGTTCTCAGGGTGAAGGAGACTGATGGGTAGACAGAATGACACAAGTGGGAATGTTGTGCTATATTAGTACGTTACTGTAGAAGGGAGGGATGTTGCGTGTAACATGCAGTCTTGTTCCACCTGAAGGTACAGAGCAAGTATTCTTCCACAGTGAGCTATGCTGTTGAGAAAAGATGTTGCCCCTTTACACATCAGTGCTGGTTATTGCAGAGAACTCACAAAGAGAAATTAATGTGTTTGGCACATTATTTATAATGGTCCTGTTGTACAGACTGGTCAAAATATTGTATAATTGTATGAATTATGCACAACACTTGTTGTTATTGGATGATTGTGTGTTGAACGAACTTCATTTAGATGTCCCACATTCTGGGAAATATTTGGACTGAACTCATCTTTTCAGGTTTTGAGATTGAAGAAATTAGGATTACTCAGGAAGTGTGTTTGGTATTGACCATCCAATAGTGAAGAAATCAGGATTATTCAAGAAGTGTATCTGGCATTGACCACCCAACAATGAAAAAAATAGGATTACTCAGGAAGTGTGTCTGGCATTGACCACCCCACAGTGTAGGATTACTCAGGAAGTGTGTCTGGCACTGACCACCTGACAATGAAGAAATTAGGGTTACTCAGGAAGTGTGTCTAGCATTGACCACCCAACAGTGAAGAAATTAGGATTACTCAGGAAGTGTGTCTAGCATTGACCACCCAACTGAAGAAATTAGGATTACTCAGGAAGTGTGTCTGGTGCTGACCACCTAACAGTGAAGAAATTAGGATGACTCAGGAAGTGTGTCTGGCATGGACCACCCAACAGTTTACGATTATTCACCCAGTAGTGAAGACATTAGGACGAATCGGGTAGTGTCTTGCATTGACCACCTAGTAGGATGCCAAAAACCTGAGCAATTTTATCCGGTTAGAAGATCACAAATAATATGCCATGCCAAAATCCAAAGAGCAGCTGCCAAGTTTGCCTCGCAAGCTAAAACATAGCAACAGAGCGAAAGGCTGATGACAAAAAATAACAGCTGGAATCAAAGCATATGAGGCAAATTGCGTTCAGTCATCAGAACGCTGGATTTAGACTCAAATCATTGTGCATTCCACCAGCCAACACAGTACCACATGGCAGTGAGATTGAAGATTGTGAGCACATAGCTGTGAGAGGTGGGACTTTGAGCTCAGCGTTGAACCTGCTGTCAGTCTGTACATTAATTGGAGTCATAGATCTCCTCCATGGGTATGTGGTGATATAAGAGAAAGAAGTGTGTGGGGGTACAATGCTCTGGTGCGTGTGTGTGCCTGTGTGCATGCTTGTGTGTGTATGTGTGCCACAACTGTTCATGTGCACCTAACTTGCTCTTCTTCTTTTTTCTTTTCTTTTTAAAATATCAGCTTCTGGTTGGTCATGACTGTAGTTGCGTATTGTTTTGTATTTGATGCTGTGCATTGTGATGAACTGACATAATTTAAAAGAATAAAGTTGACTATTCTTTATTTTAAATGGTGTGTTTAATCATATGTCTCTTTGGAACACAAATCAGTATTGACACAAATATATATGTACATGATTCTTGTGCACAAGAAATCAAAGCCAGATATATTCAGATTCACTCCTCAAATAGTAAGTAAACATTGTGCTTAAAGTCCACAGAAACCATAAGGCTTATGAGGCCTTTTCACTCACAGAATTGAACACACGCTCACACACACACACACATGTCTCTGAGGTTAACAATTGTCCCACACTTTGAAAACTGTCTGGGACACTTTCAGTCATTGGGTGTCAATTGCCATCTATAGCCAAAGTTTAGGTGACCTTGGATAAATTAAACAGTACCTTGGGAAATAAATTTATCATCTTTTAGGAGAAGGAGAAAAAGAAGAGAGAAAAAAATGTGGAAAATTTAACTTAACCAGCTTCTGGTTCCAAAGCAAATGCATCATGAACTTACCCAGCATTTGAATTTACCTGACTTAAACATATCCATTATCGTTGTGTTTTAACAAAGAAAGAAAAAAATGAAAGATTTGGTAGAATGTGATGAATGCTTGAACTTGTATAATATTTGAACATATCTGACTTGAACTAATCAGGCTTGGACTGTATTTTTGTCATCTTCCTTCTTGAATTTAAAAGTTCTAATTGACAATCAAAATGATATTAGCAGTAGCAAATTGACAGTCAAAATGATATTAGCAGTAGCAAAACAGAATCAACCAGAAGTGAGTTCAGTCATTCTTATGCTAAATATGCAGGATGCTAGTTGGCTAAGCATATGACAAGGTAAATTGCGTTCCTTAACTCAATGCTGATCTCCTAACCCTAAGTTGGTGAAGCATGTGACAAGGTAAGTTCAGTTTTTTAACTCCATGCTGATTCTCCTGCCCCTAAGTTGCCAGTAACTTAAGTGCCAGTTAAATGACAGGCTGACTGAACTTCCAGCTACTGCCAGGTCACAAGCCTCTCTGTAAGGCCTTTTGTCTGATTTTTGTGGTGACTTGAGCAAGCGCTTCTTGTTCCGGTCATCTAAAGGGGTGCAAGATGGTAAGTGAAAACACTTGACAGTAGTGTGTGTGTGTGTATAAAATTCACTAATCATCACCCAATGGGCCATTTTAAAACCAAATCTTTGATTCTGTTTCAGTTTCAGTCTCTTCTCCAGTATGAATAACCAGAGCTCTGCAGTATAAGTTATATACAGTGCAAGATCTCAGTTTAACAGAATCTGAAGAAGAAAACTATGAATATGAGCCAAGATGTACATAAGGGATATGTTTTTTGTGTAGTATTTAAAAAACACACTCTATTCCTTCAATAGCCACCAATGTTAAACATATAATTATATCTGTATATCAAGCATGCAACAACATACTTTATTAATCCCTTCTTTGACCTAAGCACAACCAAAAATTTAACTGTAAATTTACAGTATCTTAATAATTCAAAAGTCATTGCCCTCTTATATACTATTTTTTAAAATTATAATCAAAAGTATATATATATATATATATATATATATATATATATATATATATATATATATATATATATATATATATAAGGAGCTGAGAGTAGAAACGAGGCTTGCATTTGTTTTCGGGAGTAAAAATCGACCACTCCAGTCTGCTATCAAAGTAGTACGTGTCACACTGGGTGTGTAGGATCAATTAATATTCACTGACATTTACACGGACACAGGCATGCAGACAGGCCACGGTTTGTGGCCTGGTAGGGTAACAAGAAGTGTTCAGTCATTACTGTGCTAACCACGGGTATGACAGCTCTGCGGGCAGACAAATCGCATTCACTTCCTCACTCACACGGTGGTTCCCAAGGTGGTTCCAGAAAATTTAATCAATAGTTGATGGGAGACGAGTCCCCCACCCCCCCCCCCATAAAAAGAAGAAGCAGAAGAGTGGATGCAAGTGTTATTGAGGCGTTGTGTCTTTACGGTAGCGTCTTTCACTATCACTATCAGTAACATTCTGCATGAAGCCAAACCAAGTGCTTTTTGGTGCCTGGCCGTTATCTTGGCGCTTCACAACAGTTTCTTTATTTGTGTTTATGTACTCCGATGGCTACATTAAACAGCCGAGACAGTTTCCGTCTGGCTACTCAGTAAAATATATTGCAACTTGTAGGGAAGATCGACGGTACAGCTACACAGAGTGCTTCAGGTATACGATCTTTGGCTGGAGTGCATTGGTGCAAATTATGCACTACTGGTGCGTGCGTGTTTTAATTATTTCAAAGGTAATTTTCAGTAATGTTTCATTGTATCACAAACTATACCGCCCGTTCCGGCAGCATGGATGGTCGAAATAATGACTGGATTTTTGTTGTTTTGTCGTGACCAGTGCACGCAGGGCATTTGTGACTCATTATATAGCCTGTTCTGATCAGACTGAATTTCAGTGACAACTTGACTTTCTATCCGTGGGACAGGAATTCTCCAATCAGTGACTGAAAACTAACAGAGCTCCCGATTTGAGCAAAGATTATAAATACATACAAAAATCTTTGATACTAGTCAGTGACTGATTTAAGCAGCCCAGCAGCAAAACCCCACCGGGCCATCTATTTGATTTAGTGTTGGGCTTCACCATAAGTTATTACGGCCTAACTGTTCCGCATGTTCTTTTCAATGTCACTTCGGTAATTTGCAACACATAGCGTTGTACGCCGTGCAAACCGGCGGTGGCCGCAGCGGCCACTGATGTGTAACACGTAGCCGGCGTTTCAACGTTAATTGTTGCAAAATTTACTGCAAATAAATTATTGTAAAAGACTTAACTTTGAAAAATAAAAATAGTTATGTGACACTGAATTGCCGGAAACAGTTAGTGATCGGCTGCTGTATACGACGATTTTTTAAAAGCTGTAATAAGATGTTGCTCTAACTCATTGCCTACACTACTGAACTGCCGAGAAGAAAATATTGGCCTTCAGGATTATAACTGTCGAGAAATTAGGTCAACCTTTCTCAACATCAGTGACACTGATCACTGAAAATAAAAACTGAACTTCGAGGATTTTGCTTTAAAGCTCTGTCGACTTTATTTTTAATTTACAATCTGACGTGGATCCCACCTGGGACTGACCTGGGACAGTGAGCGGGACTGACTGGCCATAGATTAACACCATCAAGCGTCACAGCTAGCCGCTTACGGCTACATGCAGCGTCTTTGGTCTTAGTCACTGATTCAACCGCTTTGACACCCCGCGCTGCATCAGTGTGAGCTTGAACACCACCAAGGTCATCGTGAACTGAGGTTCACACACAGACACCACACACACACACACACATACACACACGCGCACGCACGCGCGCATCAGCGTCTGCCTGCGCACATACATGCAACGGTACACTTGGCTGGCGTAGTAATGTCGGGACTCCCACCTAGCGGAAAGATGCAGATGTCGCAATCACTACGCCCCGACTGGCATTCTCTGCGGTTCTGAGTTGAGGAATCACCGAGCTCCCGTCAACAATAATCGACTCTTCCACAGTCTGTCACCCCTCTGTACTAACAGAGAACAGAATGGTCATATCCCACGCGGCAACAAAAATAGTAGTTTCTTCTTCCGCCTCCGGGTGCTCGCTACTTGTTTCTGTTTTTGCCCGTGACTTCGGCGAGCAGCGCTAATTATCCGTGTCGGCGAGTCTCCGGTCTAATTATCAACATAGTTCTTCACGTTCTGTCATCATCGCATCGTCGGCGCTATGACAGGGAATCTGGACGCGCTGAAGGCCAAGTATAAATTGAATGAGGAGAGTGAATCGTACTTGCAGCAACGTTTGGAAAAGACGGGCAAGCTTCTCGACACAGGGGCGTGTGTGGAGGAGGCGAGACAAGCCCACGAAGAGGTGTCTCTCAAATATGCCGGTGATGCCGAGTTTGAGGGAGACGTCAAAGAGTTTTTCGTGCCATCTCCGGCCGTATCAGGTGAGGACCTGTGTGTGGTTTGACAGCTGCTTAGAATGAATTATGCAGACAGCGGGTGTCTGGCACTGTTGACTGTAGCGTACGGGTGGACCGTCTGACAGATCCAGGTCAGGTAAAGCGGGTGTTTTTTGTTTTGTTTTTGTTTTTACTGAAACAGAATCAGTAGTGATCACCACTGACATAATGATTACTTATGTATCTGTTTTGCATATATATCCCTCAGGTGTGTGTGTGTGGAGAGAGGGGTGGGGGGTGCAGGCTGGCCTTGTTTTTTACCCGTAGTGTTTTGGGGCCGAGTTTTGATTTGCATTCACTCACAATGCAGCATATTTAGCGAGTGATCCCGTTGCAAACGATGCAGTACTTGGGGGATGTTTTATAAAACTTTAATAGTTAAAAGTTACGTTAATAATTTAGATTAGGCAGCATAAATGTTGAGCAATTACATGCATTAAAAAATATCCCTGGTCAATTATTGACCAGTACAAACTACAATTTACATTCTTGAATAATGTGAGACATTTGTGTGTGTGTGTGTGTGTATGATATGGGGGGCGGGGGGGATTAAAAAAAAGTAATCTCAAAACTGTTTGAACTGACAGTACAGCATTACCTCTTTTGGTATTGTTAATTGTTTTGGCTGAATAGTTATTGATCACTATGACTGACAGTTCTACAACTTGTACAGTATAGGTTGTTATATAATATAAACTTGTATTTTTAACAGCATTATAAAATAACTGAGTATTGACCAGCTAAAAAAAATTCTAATGCTGAGATTTTAATCTCACTTTATATATATTTATATTATATTACAGATAACCTTTGCAGTAAATAATATTGTGCAACTGTGTACAAATTCTGCTTCAGTTGAGCTGTGTTTCTAGCATACCATACGTGTACATCATTTTCATTGAGAGGGAGCAGCTAGATCGTTATTTTATGTCACCTCTGGTGTGACTCAGTAAATGCCAATGTCTGTAGATCCACCCTCTTCATTCAGATGGTATATAATTTAAACATGCAGTACAGGGCTGGTGTAAGCTGGCAATGCCCGTGCATGATCTTTGTTAGGACTGGGACTATAGGACTAAGACTAGGACTGGGAGAGAGCTGCTACATCATTCATGTCAAGTCTGGTGTGACTCAGTGAATGGTGCATTTGTAGAGTCCATGTAGTGATGTACCCTGTTCCATAGGAATAGGATAGTACACACTAGTAACACTGAAAATTACAACAGTAATACAGTGATCAGGGTCTGATGTAACTTGTGTAACTCTCCAAGGGCACCATAAATCATAATCAGATCATAATCAGATCTGTTTATCTGTTATTTTTTATATATCATATATTATCCAGTCTGGTGTGACTTGATACATGGAATAACCTACACCCTCTTCATTAGGATGGTGTACAACATGCAGATTAACAATAAATTATTATTAGGTTGGGTGTGTGTTGCTACCTGCCAGTTGTGCAGTGCATTTTGTTGTTGTTGTTTTTAATACTTTTTATTATTTAGGATGGTACATAACATGCAGGTTAAAATAATAATATATGTTAATCTGCGTGTTGTATCACTCAGTCTAACACCAGACCTGATATTATTATTGTTATATATATATATATTTGGTGTGACTCGGTGAATGGCTGTCATGTAATGTTAATAATAATAATAATAAAGGGGATTTTTATACTTTATAGTGCCCATCTTTCACACAAGGTAGGAGCCCAGAGTACTTTACAATAACACTAACAAGTAAGTAAATAACTTGGTGTTTTACACCCAGTCAACCAGTACAGTTATGTCAGGGTGAGTAACACTAACAACAATCACATACATATGTACATACATACACACAAAAACTTTGGGGAGGGGAATGGGATGTAAGACATGGCCACATGGCTGTGGAAAAAAAGTATTTAAAAAAAGGTTATAAATAGTTACTAAAAAGGTGTGTTTTGAGGTCAGAGTTCAGGAGCTGTGTGAAAGTCGAGGTGGCCATCCTGGGGTTTCCGTCCTAATGAGCCTTACAGTTTCTGTGGACATAAAGCAGCATTGAACCGTGCTTCGGCATTGGTCACCTCCGAGGACATAAATCTCTACTTCATCATCTGTGTTTTGAGGGAGGAAGAAAACAGTAAGAGTACTTAGCAAAATGGTTTTGGCAAACTGTTCCAAACAGATGAGCCAGTGTAAAAAAGGGATATTGTGCCAAATGGGAAATGGTTTTGTGTTTACACTAGGGGTCACAAAGGTACAGATGTGAGATGCAGGTCATGATTGGTTAAAATAAAGGGTTGAAGAAGATCATACAACTGCTGAGGGGATGTGTCAGAGATGGAACTGAATATCCATGGTGCATAATTTGTATTTATTTCTAAGAAAATGCACAACAGTATCATATTATCAGGTCTTTTTTGACTTGCTTTGATTTTGAGGATCTTCCACCCCTTGCTCCACCTGTTGTAATATTAATAAGTCTGGCATGTCGCAGATCCTAACATAAAAATACAGATAGTCTACATGATGCATATATATATATATATATATATGCAAAAAAGAAAATCAGTTAGTCATCCACAGATGAAAAGCTTCATTTTTTTAAGTTTTAGGAGATTTGTTTGGCAGCCATTTTGGATCATTTTCATGATAACTGATGGAGTAAATGATGTAATTTTTATTTTTATTTTTTATCTGTTTTTAACTTGAGGCCTTTCAGTATCAAATGACATACATGGAGAGGGGGGAAAAAATCCTGATTTTGGTCAGTGACTGTAGCTGTGGAAAAATGTATTCTATTTCTCATGTTGTACTCCAAGTTCCAGTACTCTGATTCTAATGCAGTCTCTTGTGTCCAGGTGTGCTGGTTAGTACTGCTACTGGTGAACCCCTAATACATCATTCATGCAGGATACAGAGGGAGGCCTCTTGTTGAAAGCGACAGACAATGTATTTCCCTGCAACCCTAGGACAAAGGTTCAATCAGCCCCTGTCACTCAGACAGTGGGGATTTAATTTTCTGCATGGTCAGACCAGGCAAGTATGGATTGATTACAGAGGTGGATACTCTTTATGCCCTGAATAACACATGCCAGAAATAGAGAGCTGAAATTTGGCCCTGGATCCAGTGGATGCAGTGCGGTTTCTTGATGTAGTACTTTAAAGACTGTGCTAGTACTAGTAGAACTAGAACCTAGAAAAGGGCAGTTAGTGAGTCAGTTAATTATTTAGTGCTCAGTCAACCACGAACATCATATCAGTACCAGGGCAAAACACAGTTCTATCAAACCACAAATAAAACTTGAAAGTGTGTATCATTTTTCATGACACAGTGACACCTTCTACTAAGCCTGAAGAGGATGTGGAGAAAATGAAGTTGAGTGAGGTGGAAAGGCAGAACTAGTGTTAGAGAGATGGCTGTCCTGTCACTGTCAGTAAGCAAAGCATGCAGAGAACTTGATTTCCAACCTGCTCTGGGAATGAAACAGGGAATCTAGATAGCTCTGGGTTCTCATCAGAGGGCACCTTAATATTATATATATATGATACCCTCTTTGAGTTTGGCTGGTAATCAGTATAAGATTTTATGGGTTTAATAAAACCTTACAATGAATGTGACTGAATTTAATTTGATTTGACATGTCTCTTGTAGAATCTTCAATAGTATTAAAAGTAAATTATGCAAAGTTGATGCTGTTTTCCTCATAGCTAATTGAATGCTGATTAGTTTTATACTGTGATTTTGAAATCAGAGTTTGGACAATGATAACTGAGAAATAAATAAACACAAGAGAGAGAAAAATACAAATAGACAGTATACTATTAGTCTGTAGTATCAAATTTCCCCACAGTAGGTAGCAATTACATTTTGAGTTTTATATTGCATTTTTGCGTCTGTTTGATATTTCTGCTCTTTTGGTTTATAACTGTCAGTGCATACTTTCTTCTCTTTTGTGACCTATTTTATACCGACTGCAATCCACCCTTTTTCATCTGCATACATATACTAGCGCACATTGCCAGCTCTGTATGTACTGTAAACTGTAGTGTTGGTGTTATCACACCAAGTCCATTCTTGTCTAGTACTAGTCACTGAAGGGCCGTCAATGTTTGGTTAATACAATAGTCAAAGGGTCAGGTTAACCTCTAGAGATGTGGAGTATTTGAACAAAGGCTGTAAAAGGATCAAGACTGAAGAGGGTTTGAGCCCAGGTCTATAATATCTGCTTCAGCAAGATGTTATCACTGGACACCTTAGTGTTGAAAAGCACCTTTGAAATGAGATCCAAAAGAATGCTTTTTATTATGGCAAAACACAACACCTTTAAAATGACTGATCACTTTCACCAGTTCCCTTTTTTTCTGTGGGTGTGTCTGCAATTAAAATCATGTGGCTATGTGCATATTAAGATATATTTAAATACTGTAGAGCCCCACATGAGGTTTGATGAAAAGCTATATATTAAGAAAAAACAATTAAGCCTAAAAGCAAAAGTAGTAAAAACATTACTGTTTTGTGTGATTATCAACAGACAAAGGAGTTAATTAGTACTTGACAGACATCACACAAACACAGCAACAAGGATCTGAATCAGCTATAGTATCTGAACTCTCACCTGGCATGCAAGTATTTACAAGGTACAGAAACTCCACCAAAGCTACATCATCTAAAAAGGATGGGCTCCAGTGGCATACATATATAATATGTAAACTCCATTTCAGCCATTCAGGCACATGTGGCGACACAGGTGTGTATGGCATAAGACAGAACTAATTTTGATTAAGGACCAGACATAGTCCTTTGATCTCAAAGTCAGAACTGGTTCAGTATATTTAAACCCACATGTTGTTAACCTCAGAGTGAATTGCTACAATCTGTAACAGAATGAGGCCAGGAGCACTCGTATACAATCAGTGAACAAGGGAGTTAATTAGCACTAGACGGACATCACACGAACACAACGGCAAAGACCTCAGTCACCCACGGCACTTCTGGTATCATCCTGTTTATTGTGCATGTGTGTGAAAAAATTTGCCATATAATAATATCCTTCCTGTCTTGTTTAAAATATGGGATTGCTTTCACATTAATGTTTAGGTGACACTTCAGCAACATTAGTGAAGTCTTAACAGCAGATATTTCAGCATATTTAGGCACACTTGCAACTGTAGAAAGTTGATAGAGCCAGCACTGGCAGTTTGATGAAAAAACTTATCCACATAAAGGATGAAACCTAGGCACATGAAAGATCACTGATTTTCCATACATGTATACTGTCTCCTTGGGTATAGACTCTGAGCACACAAAAAGAGAACAGCTCTGTATCCTGTTTGATCATCTTCAGTTTTATAGAGAATGTTATAATAGATTGTTTACTCATTCCATCTTCCTTTTAGTTGTTGTTGTTGCTGTTTGGCTTGCTCATTATCCTTCACTGGGTTCCCACTCTGACTGGGTCATGGACCACATGGATAGCATAGTCAACCCACACTGACTTCTTTGGGTCAAGGATGTGTGTGTGTGTGTGCGCGCGCGTGCGTGTGTGTACGTGTTGTGTGTGTGTGTGTGTGTGTGTGTGTGTGTGTGTGTGTGTGCTGAGCTGGAGTGTAACCCTGCCACCAGCACTTCTGGCTGAATGGCCTACTGCTGTAACAGGTGGGGGAGAGGGGCGGGACAGATTCCCAAATAAGAGACAGAAAGTAAACTGTCCAGAAGAGAATTTTCCAATTGTTGCTGCCAGGAATCAAACCCACAACTTCCCATTCACAGTTTCATCACTCTACTACTGAGCTAAATCCCCACCTTTAGATATATTTGTATGTGTTGTGATACTTTTGGCATATTTACATATATGCAAAGTCTCTCTTAAACTGTGTTAATTGAATCTCTCTAGTAGATCAGTAGAAACACTTACACATACAGCTACCCCCCAAAAAGAAAAAGCCTCTCTTCAGTGTGCTGTTTTTTGTTTTGTTTTTGTTTTTGTTTGTTTGTGTGTGTGTGTGTGTGTGTGTTTGTTGGGTAGTCTGAGTGCGTGTGTGTGTGTGCATGTGTGTGGAAGGGGGAAGAAAAAAGAATCTGTGAATAACTGTACCTTTTTATGCAGATCAGATGTCTATGCTGATGTTGCACAATTACTTTGTTACTCTTCAGCCTGGTCCCAGACTCCCATCGATAATTGGTGGTGTTTTTAGCAGCCTTTCAGCTAGGACGGGAAAATTGGGTAGGTTATTAGGGTGCGCTGGGTGAGATGATGTAAAATCAATGATCTACAGCCAACTCCCAGGAGCTGCCCAATGTCAGACTTTGACAGTGTGTGTGATGGCGTTGCAACCCAAGCAGGAATCTATTGGCCAAAGGGAGAATTCTGTATTACTCATGGAGAAGGGGGGGAGGGGTGGGGGGATCAAAAGGAGAAGTGAAATAATCAATACTCAGGACACTGAAATCAGTTGACAGCATGCTGTTTTTTATTCAGGGTGGGTTTGGTAAAACTGGCTGTGTTTAAAAAAAAAAAATCTCTCTTTTCCTGGAGAGGCATGACAATTAGCTTATGTGTCCAGAGCTAGAAGTCATGTTTATTCATACATTTTATGTGATCCCGTCAACCTTCACAATGGGATTTTCCTGGACAGTATCAATGTGATATGCAATGTTAACTCATTTAAGCCACTTTCTATGACCTTGTCTTGACCTTATTTCAAGGTCATGTGGGCATGGAGTTGAAATAGAAGGCAATATTTCTTGATAAGTTCTTCTCTGATCAAATCTTGACTTTGTACGATTCTCAACTATAGACAATGCATCATCATGCTTTCCCCCCTTCGTTTTTGTTTTTTGTTGCTGTTGTTTTGTTGTTACTTTTGCATAATTTCAAGGAGGATAATGTACATGTTTTTTGTTTTGTTCTTTCTTTCTGTTTACATTCCTCCCCCCCCCCCCCGCTTCATGTATGATTCATGGCTTTCACAAACATTGTAAGAGGGTCTGCGCTAAAAGCTGACTGAGAAAAATCCTGTGCTGCACTGGGGAATAAAGCATGCATCAGAATCATGCCAACAGTGACACATGCATGTGTACACATGCACACACATGAATGCATGTGTATGCACACACATGCACACACACACACACACACACACACAAACACACACACATTAAATGGATGAAGTTATTGTTGCCGCAGTATGATTAAATACTAAGCTCTTTCACTTCACTGAATGAATCAATAAATATATCTATAGCAGTTCAGAGAGCTGTTTGATGTGCCCTTGGGAATGCCATGGCTCTGTTTGGTCCCATGAAAAAAACATGCTTGATTGGTTCTCTTTGGCTCAGAGTTACAGAATCAATACTAGTGCTTCAAACTGTTATTAAGTATGCATCTAAACAAGTGTGTGTGTGTATTTGTAGGGAGGGTGGATGAGGGCAAGAGAGGTGGGAATGGTTTCCTATATATACATAACATGAAAAAAAGCATGATACCTGCAGACATTCAGTAAGTAAATTTGATTTTTCTGTTGCAAGATGGTATTCCAATTGATGTGATCAAGCCTTTGGAGGCAAACCGTCGACCCACTGTTCTTGTGTACTTCCATGATGGCGCTATGGTGTTTGGATCACGGAAAACTTCATCCACTATCTGCAAAATACTGGCAAGGTAAGTGCTGGGTCCTCTTTGCACTGGCATTGTGTGGTAATTGGAATTCATGCTGACAGATGGCTTGGCCCTTCTGCACCTCAATAAAGTGAAGGCTTCAACATTGGCAACATAGCTCTGCAACTTCTCTCTCTCTCTCTCTCTCTTGGTATTTGCTGTGAAAGGCAACTTAGAGTTTAAAAAAAGACAAGGAAAAAAGAAGCAACTTAACACTTTAACAAATGGGTGAGTTACTTAGGGCATGCAAAGCTACATTACAGGCCTTGACCCTTGATGCAGTTTTGAGTTAGAAAAAAAGAAGAAGTGCTGGAACGGATTGAAGAACATTTGGGCCTGCCCTCATTCTTGATGAGAGACTAAGAGTGCTGCGTGTCCATCAGCCCAAATCAATGTTGGCGAAGTCAGCACTTAGCAGCACGCATGTACAGGGTATTTCTGACATTTAATCAAAGTTCTGCTGTGACACAGTGTGAGTGTGTTTTTCCACTATTGATTGTAATTTTATTTTTAGATTTTTTGCCTCATGGGATATATATATATACATATGTGGAAACTGGAATTGCTAATAACTTAAAAAATGGTATTTCTACAGTGCATGTAATGATGCCAGTGTATCTTTACTTCACCCCCTTCTCCATATGTATCCTCCCCTTCTCCATATGTATACATGTATGTATACTTTCCAGGGAAATCAGAGGCATAGTAATCAACGTTGAGTACCGCCTGGCGCCAGAGGCAAAGTTTCCAGCATGCTATGACGATGCCACATGTGTCGTTCGATGGGTCATGATGAACAGGTCTCTGATTGGTCAGTGAAAATAGGTTTTTGAGTGCTTTTATTCATTTTATTCACACTTCAGTATGGTGTGTGTGTGTGTGTGCTTGCTTGTGTGTGCATATGCAGGGGGGGGGGGAGGCATGTATATGTGTGTGTGTAAAAAGCACATTTCAGCAAAGAGGAGCATGCAGCCAAAGTAAGGTGGTAACCACTTCTAGCCACTGGCAATCTTACCAATCAAAATTAGGATTTATTTTTTACATGTGACATAAATTTACCAAGAGCAGCCCCCCCCCCCCCCCCCCAATAACCTACTTTGGTCATTAACTACCAGATGGTATATATACATACATATATATATGTTGTTACTTTTGCATAATTCCAAGGAGGATAATTAGCTGCTCTAATATATATATATGGGCAGCTAAAAATGCATTGGTCCAGTTCATTTTTGACATTCAGCTGATAGGATAGCATGCATATATTAAGCACATGTTTATATATTATTATTTCTCATAATTTTACTCCAGCGGCTACCTAAACATTCTCATTGCGTGATTAACTCTGTGCAACCATTGTGTACCAGGTGCAGGCAATGACAGCAAGGTTGGCGTGGCAGGGGCAGGAGCAGGAGGCAATATTGCTGCCACCCTGGCCCACGAAGTGCGCGGCCTTTCCTATCAGGTAACAAGTGCTGCCCCCTGCATGTGCATCCGCACAATGCATTAACTGGAAAAGGGGGTAGGGTTGGGGGGGCAGGAGGGTCTTTTTTAGATTGGGTTTGTGTGTGTGAGTGTATGCATGCATGGGTGTGGGTGTGTGCATGCATACATTTGTATACATGCCCTTTGAGCCCCTTTTTTTTTATTGGGGACAAGGCGCTTTAGAAAAGGGCTTCATTACTGTTATTATTATTATTACTGTGTGTGTGTGTGTATGTGCATGTGTGTGTGCATGTGTTGAAATGCTTCACTTTACTTGACAATTTCCAGTTTACTACCAGCATTGGGGGAAAAACAAGAACTTATTTCAGCCATTACAACAACAACCTTTGGAACCCAACTGCATTTCTGTTCCAGGTGCTTGTGTACCCATTTGTGGACTTCCGCTTCGGTCAGCCTTCAGTTGAAGAGTTCCATGTTGTCGGTCTGAAATCTCAAGAACATCTTACGTGGTAAGCTTGGAATTTCTTTCAGAAGTATTTTTAATTATTTTTTTGCCTCAGAAGACAAGCATGGAATGAAGGAGGAATGAAAACAAAATATTAAAACCTAGCATGATGGTCAAGTGGTGACTACACTGAACTCAGGATAAACAAGTTGCTGGCTCAACCTGGGTTTTTGCAATAGCATTACCTCCCCTTGCCCTGGCCTCAGTGACAGTGAGCAATGTGCCATGGCTTTTTTGATGAGGTGGAAAACTCCCAAGTCCTGAGGACTCTTATACTGAGACAGATATAGCTGATAAAGAACTGGTAGCTATAAAGAAATGCAAATTTTCTGGATGAAAGCCAAAAAAGCAAAACATTGCAAATTGCTTATACACACAAAAAATAATATTTTATCTCCCTCAATTCTGAGAGGTGTGTGAGACTTTCTGATGGTTTATTGTGCAGTTTGACTGTAAGGGCAGATACTGGACAGATGAGTGACTCAGATAATCCATGTTTACTTTGAAAATGTGTGTCTTTCCTTCACCATTCCGCCAAACTGCATCCACAACTTGCATTTGCATTGATGATGAATCACAGGGGAGGAGAACTTGGGGTTTTGTTTAGAAATTTATTTTTATTTTTTTTTTTACTTAGGTGCACAGAGCAGTTTCTGAGTACATCAGAGGAAGTCACAAACGTCCGCGTGTCTCCGCTGTTGCAACCCAACTTCACCAAGCTGCCTCCTGCCCTCATCATTGTGGCTGAGCTTGACCCTCTCAGGGATGCCTGCTATGGTGAGTTAAGGCCCTGCCACAGAAGGCCTTAATGCTGTGGTGAGTTACATCCCTGCACTATGCAGTCAGTAGGATGAAAGTATGTACGTACCCAGTTGTAGGCATATGGCAAGTAAGTGGTGAGTTACCACAGTTTTTTAATGAGGCTGCAGTACTTTGGCAGCAGCAGGTTTCTAAAGCTTCCAACCTTGCATTGCTGTTTAGCCAAACAAAAAACCCTGCCTGTGCTTAAGGTAACATTAAGCAAATAAAATAGGATGGGTAGGTAGAAGACAGCATTTTTTTTGTTCTTCTTTCCATCTACTAAATTCATACAAAGGTCTCCCAGAAATATTTCTTCTTTTTCTGTCTTTTTTTCTTTCTTTCTTCCCCCCCCCCCCCCACCCCCCCATTTTTTAAAAGCATTTTAAGGGCCAGCACCAAAAAATAGGGTCAGTTAGTTGCCATAAGCAGAGGGGTTTTTAATTTTTAATTTGGACTCCTGATGGAACTTTTCTTCTTCTTCAAGAAAGAAAAATATGTTGTGTAAATGGACATTCATAAGAGAAAAAAATACTGTGTTAATAGGCATTCATACTCTTTGTGTGTAAGTTCTTTATGCACATTATGAATTACGATTCATTCATTTATTCTGTCGCTCTGTCCTTTGCTACAGTGCTAACCAGCCTCCTTGAAGTTGCCTTCTGGCCTGTCTGTCTGCTGTCTATCTATCTGTCTGGCTGCCTGCCTGTCTGCCTGCCTGTCTGTCTGTCTGTGATTGACTAGCTATGCTATTTGAATATGGCAGAGTACAAGAAGAAGATGAGAGCAGCTGGCATCGAGGCCGAAAGCATGATCTTGAAGGGCACTGTTCATGGCTTCTTCACTCAGCCAGGTCTGTCAGTTTTCTTTTCCTTGTGTTCAAGTTACAGTTACCATTTATATTCAGTTGTAAAATGTGTATTTATGTGATGATCATGATGGCTGATTCCTCCCAAACAAGGCTCTGGGAAGGTGGAGGGTCAGTTGCTCTCAGAAGCATGTTGGTGGTTGTAGGGTCTGGTTCTTGATGGGCAGACTTATGATGCACTTATGTTGCACTTATAATAGTAATATAATAATAGATTGTTTATGGTGCCCCATCTCATAAGAGCCTGGACCGCTTACAAAGATATATTGATACACTCATTTGCTCACACACACACACCCACACACACTCACTACAGATACATGCATTACTGGTGATGGGTTGGTAGAATGAGAAGAAAGAAAACAACACATCAGTATGCAGAAGAGAAGAGATGGGTTTTCAGTTTTGACTCAGGAGAGTAAGGATGAATACCAGATAGAGAGAGGAAGAGAGTTCCAGATCACTGGCCCAAAGTATTGAAAGGATCTCTCCCCCAGGGTCCTCTTGCCTTTCCTAGGAACACGGAATATCCGAGTATCCAAGGCTGAGCGAAGAGAGCAAGAATGAGAGCAGAGATAAAGCAACTCAGAGAGGTATGGAGGAGCTGTACCAGAGATAATATGGAGCGCAAAGTTGCTGTGGCTGAGGATGACTGGAATTTGGAGGCTGCTTGCTCTATCTGCCTACTGCGTGCGCCTTTCCTTTGTGGCTTTATGCCTCTCTGTCGCAAACTTACAACTGGCCTCTCCAGGGTTTGCATTAACCTGAAATTTCCAGTATTTTGCCAGTTAAGATCAGCAGATACTGGAAACAAACTCAGGAACTGGTAAGACATACCAGCAGTTATTTTGCTAGACCGGTTCTCAAAAAACTAAAAATTTAAAATAAATATATGCAGAACAGAGAGAGAGTTTGTGTGGTGTTTGTTCGTGTGTGTGTGTGTGTGTGTGTGGTGTTTGTACATGCATTTGTGTGTAGTGTTTGTACGTGTGTGTGTGTGTTATAGACGGGGAAGGGAACAGGGTGTTTGCAGGTAGAGTTCTAGTAGTATTATATATTGGGCGATTCAGGCGGGGTTGTTAACTCCCTTGACTTTTGCCCAGCATTGCTTAAGTCCCTTGGCTGCTTTTACTTCCAGTGCGTACTTTCTTTACAATGAAAGGTGGTGACAGTGAATTTGCAAATTTTACACTGCCAACTTTAAAGGCATTTTTGGAGGCCCGTAGTCATAATGTGTCTGGCAATAAGCAATAACCTGTTGCTCGTGCTACAGGATGCCCCAAAATGCATTTTTTCTATGAACTCACGATCTTCTGGTCAGCCAGAAAACGACGCAAAGACACTTTTTTTTCCACCTTCCATCCCCATTCTATGATCATTTTTGTAACAGCAACAGTATTGGCATTTGTGCTGCTTCGCGATTCTAGGTTCAACTTCCACTGTTATACACAGCGTGAAGCAATGCCTGCTCAGAAATTGGCCCGGAAGTGTGCTGCAACTTCTTGTGTGAAAAATTACAAAGCGCATTCACTCTAGCAAACCAGCTTCGCTGAATCGCCCAATAGATGGCAGTGTATCTGACCGGTTACAGTGATTGTCTAGCTGGTTTCCTTGAACCAGTTTTGCTACATTGTAGATACCATACCAGTTTGAAAAGTGTCTAGTTTGATCACTGCCTCTCTTGTTGAAGAGCACTAACTGTCTCAGACTGAGGTCTCCTGCTGCCTTGACTGATGGTTGATTCCCATCTATGTGTAGGGGAGTGGGGTGGGGAGTGAGGGAAGCAGGTTGGAAGCATGAATGAAGAGTCACAAGTCAGAGGTTGCTATAACATAACCTTTTATTTGCACCAACCAACCAGGAAACAGTGTAGGCTCTCCCCTGAGGTGAACACATGAACACCGGCCGCAACAGCAAACAAACAACCTGCCTCTGCAGGGACACTGGGAGGAAAAGGGACGCTGCCGGCCCAGCGCATAAGTTTTAACACTTTAGATAATTGGGGCCATAAAACTCCCACCCAATCAAACAGGATAAAGATTAAAGGACAGGAAAGAAAGGTTAAAGGGTCATGGCCCGAAACACATACAATACACTCGGTTACATCTGTGAACTGTCTCTTCATTTGGTCTTCTTAACGGTGTCTGGAAACAGCACAATCATGCTTTCCTTCTTAGAGCTCTTTTAAGAGACTGCTTTGGGCATGCATATAAAGACTGCTTTGGGCACTCATATATCTGTTTTCCATGTCTGCAATGTGTATAATTATGTGTATGTTTGGAAATAAATTTAGCCCACAAATTTACAAATAGGAGGGGGTGGGGGGCTGCAAAGTGTATCTGGATATCTGTGATGTACATTTTGTTTTCAAAGTCTGTGATCAGACTGAAAGAAGATCAAAAAGAAGATTTTTGTGAACAAAAGTACACTAATGAATGTTACTGTAGCAAGTACATGTGAAAGATCTCTTTGAATGTTTTTGCTTGCAAGACTGAGGTGTTTGTATATTTTGTGGTCCGATTGTAACTGTGTATCTCAGTTTTCAAAATCTTATATTCTGCAGGTCATTTCAAAGAGACAACCAGGAGAGCACTGGACAAGATCGCAAGCTTCCTGAAGAAGCATGGCACATCGTGAACAGCAGTTCCTTGCAGTAGCGCCAGCCTTCTTTTTTGTTCTACGCAGTGGTTGCTTGAATAGGAATTCCAGATTCCTTTTTTTTTTTTTAATAATCACTGTTTGGCTGCCACTAAATTCAAGCATATAAAATTATGATTGAAATGTGTCTGGTTGATCTGGGGTGTAGATGTGTATTTTTTCATCAAATCCACACAGTTGTCATGTTGCCTTGACCTGAAGGGAATGTCTCTTGTAGTTGTTCAGTGATTATTTTGTTTAGCGATTAGTTTTGGTGTTACTTGAGCTGAATGGGATTTGATTCACGTGTCAGTAATGCTTCTGTCGCTTTGAATGTTTTTGTGAATGGTGGGGAACAAAAACAAGTCAAGTAGTGCGCATGAAACAGAGCAAGTGAATTTCACCCTCGTTGGATGTCGTCAGTCCTTCTGGGGACTACATAACTTTAGATGAGTCTTTGTAATGATGAGTGAGTGTTCCACTGATGGTTCTGGCTGCGTCCAGCTGAAACTGTTTTGGTATTATTTTTCATCATCACTGCATGATGCGAACAAAAATGGCAAGTTCTTCAGAGTTTCTTTTTAGCATTGTAGCAAAAGCCACGCCATTGGTGAAGACAGCTGCAGCATTTCATTGAACCTGAAGGCAGATTTGTCTTGGAGTCCTCAGACAAGGGCAGCACCATTTTTAGAAGCGATTAAAACCAGCAGCTTGCTTCTGATTGGCTGATGTTTGGAAATGATGCTGGTTAGGCGAGGAAAAGGAGCGAGTGTCCTGGAAGTGTCCTGCAAAACACATTCTGCAGTGCTTGCTGCAAAATGTTAACCAGCCTGTGGGCTTAAATGTGTGCAGTGCTTCTTCTTTCTTCTTCTTCTTCTTTTTCCTCTTCTTCTTCTTCTTCTTCTTCTATGAACAGAACTGGGTTCACAGGGAACTTCGGTTGTTTTGTTTAGGCTTTGGAAGTGGCTTCTCTGTTGAAAACTTTAAAACAGGGCTCTTTTGGAAAAGCTGAAAATGGGGTTCCTGTGCTTCAGAAGGGTTTTTTGTTTTGTTGTTTTGTTTGTTTTTTAAATAACCAATGCAAAATGTAGACATTCACCCATGTGTAGTTCAACTTGTACCTGGCTTTTCTTTTTCTTCTTCTTCTTCTACTTCCATATAGCGTCCAACTTCAACATTCTGAAGACTCTTGACACTTTTAGTTCATGCTGGGTTATTTTGGTGTTTCCACAGTTCACTGAACTGTGACATGGACTACAGGATCTTTAACATGTGTATGTGATCTTTTTGCGTGCGTATACACATGGGGGACCTGAGTTTATAGTTTCATCTGAAGAACTTCCATAGACTCTGCACAGAATTTGACTCTGGAGAAATCTCAGGGTGGGTGCAATGCCTAGCATGTAAAGGTCACCCATCCGTTTAGTGACAACACGCCATCATTCTTAACTTTGGCTTTCAAGAGCGAGCATTCTTGCCCTTTGCCACTGACTCTCCTTAGGGAGATGATCCATATTCCTCTGAGAAATGTTCCTGTTTGGGACAGTAAGGTGTGCGAAGCAACAGAGAACAACTGTCAGACTTTGTCACTAGGTCATGCAAAAGCTTCAACCCTTTTGGATTTGTTGGTATTATCCCCCCCCCCCCAAACAAAAACAAAACTGGACAGATCAGGCTAGGTAGCAAAAACGTATAGTTTTTGTTTGTTCGGTGGCAGATTTTGTAGTGGAGAAATTGTATGTGGTGTTCGTGTTTCTTTTCTGGTGTTTGGTTTTAATGTAGCTGCAATGTCAGTGCTTTGTATTTGTCATGTGCAGCGTACACGGTATTGGTTGTTTTCATGCCTGATGGTGTACGTTATAATTCATATCTTTAAAAAAAATCTGAAATAAGGATGGCTGGTAGTGTTCTAAAACAAGATTCAGATGCATTACCCTTTTATGTTTTTGGATCTTTGTTATATCTGGGTGCATTGTTTTTTTGTGCACAGTGATTATGTGTTATACCACATGCTTGAATGCGTGTGTGTGTGTGTGTGTGTGCATGCATTGTGTGTGTGTGTGTGCATGTATGCATGTGTGTGTAAGAGAGAGAGAGAGCATGCTTCTGTCTACTCATGTTGAAAAAAATGGTATCTTATGGCAAGCCCCTAGTTTAACCCTTTCTGTGCCATAGAGTTTGGGCTGCAGGTTCTGATTCATCTCAAAAAGAGTTTTAGTGAGCCAAAAATGTTCATCGGAAAATGTTTTCTACACTTGAGAATGCACAAAAAGTCTGATATCAAGCAGAATGTTGTGTGATGTCAAATAATCAAATAGGAAACACTCTTCCTAGGATGTCCTATGGGCCAGGAAAGGGTTAAAAGGGAAACCAAAACAAACTGATTAAAAAGGAAGTCATTTTTAATTCTTAAATGACAGTTTCAAACCGTTAGCCACAGTTTCATATTGATATAATCTTAACTGGTCTTTGTGGAGTATTAACCTGAAATCCTCAATGTAGATTGCAAGGTGTAACATGGCAAGTATTTAGTTTCATGCATAGGTTGTTAAGACACAGTTTGAAATGATTATCATTGTATCAAAGTAAACATATTATCACAGCCATGTTATATGCTTTTATTGTTTGCCAGTTAGTGTCCAGTTTTTGTTTTCTGGTGGTTTTTTGTTGTTGTTGTCTTGCTTTATACTTTTTGCTTCTCAGAGATTAAATGCCATATCATATATTGAGCTTTTTGGATATTTTTGCTTTCACATTGTGGTGAAATGTTTTATTTGCTACAGCTTTTGTTATTAATTTTTATACTGGTGTAACTACTTATCAGTAGCACATATTTACATATACCTTGGATGTTTGCACTAACATGATTAAAAAAAAAAAGTTTTAAAACTTTTCTCACATCTGCTTTTGCAGATAATTAAGTGCAATTGATAGCATCAGAACGTTCGAGATACTGTTACTGCACATAATTTAACAGACAATCATGTTACTTTATTTTTATTTTTATGATGTGAACTTTTAGTTCTACAGTGTTTTAAGAGAACAACTGTACGTTTTTAAACTAAACACACTACCATACTGGAGACCTGTTTGGTGGTGTGTGGCCAGTCAATGTTGCAAATATAACAACAAATAATTGCAAGGCCAGTGGTACAGTAAACTCAATGAAGTGCATGTACGTGTATTAGAAAAGATAGCATGATGTGTTCTTTTCCTGCTATTGCATAACAAGATCTTCCATTGCAACATGTCTTGTACCATATAGTAATTAAAATTAAAAGGTATTTACCCGGATACATTTATTAACGTTTTCTTTGGCAGCAGAAAAATACTGAAGAGAATGTGTCGGTGCTGGTGTACAGTAGAACCAAAGCAGAAGCAAACTGGTGTAAGCAGCTTCTGCAATAAGGATCCATTTGTCCTTAAAGCTGGTTCAGTAAAACCATACAGTTTTGGTGCCAATGAAAAACTGCCTGTCTTGACAGAAAACAATCTTTGTAGGCCCACAGGCAACCAAGTCATTTGAGCCATGTAGATTCTGATCTACCTGCAGTAAAAACCCTTTTAGTCAAAGGAGATAGGACCATCTAATCATTTTGTTCAGGACTGAATCATGAGTATTAAAACTGCTGGGAGGCTGTACAGGAAAGCTCTCTAAAAAAAAATGTTTAATGTGGAAGTGCCAGATCATCTTCAGGGGGTTTGTCTAAGTGGGTTCCATTGTTACTGTTCATTGTTCTATAGATATTGAGACAGGACTCCATAATCCTAGTGATCTACACCCATATCTAAGACTGTTGGAATACTACACATTAACTCCATTTTCCTAGTGATGTTCTAAACCCATGTCCAATACTACTGCAGTATCAGACATTAATTCCATAATCCTAGTGATGATCCACACTATGTCCAAGACTATTGCAGTATCAAGCATTTACTTCACAATCCTAGTGATGATCTACACCCATATCCCAGACTACTGCAGTATCAAACACAATCTTGTTGATGATCCATTCCCATGTCCAAGATTACTGCAGTATTCAACATTAACGCCACAATCCTAGTGATGATCTACACCCATGTCTAAGACTCCTGCAGTATCCAACATGGCCTGGACAATCGTAGTGATGATCTACACCCGTGTCCAAGACTCCTGCAGTATCCAACATTAACTCCACAATTCTAGTGATGATCCACAGCCATGTCCAAGACTATTGTAGTATCAAACATTAACTCCACAGTCCTAATGATGATCTACACCCACGTCCAAGGCTACTGCAGAATCAAACATTGACGATCCTAATGATGATCTAAACCCATGTCCAAGACTGCTGCAGTATCAAACAAACTCCACAATCCTAGTGATGATCTACACCCATGTCCAAGACTACTGCAGTATCAAACATTGACAGTCCTAGTGATGATCTACACCCGTGCCCAAGACTACTGCAGTATGAAACAAACTCCACAATCCTAGTGATGATCTATGCCCATGTCCAAGACTACTGCAGTATGAAACATTGACAGTCCTAGTTATGATCTATGCCCATGTTCAAGACTACTGCAGTATCAAACAAACTCCACAATCCTAGTGATGATCTATGCCCATGCCCAAGACTACTGCAGTATCAAACAAACTCCACAATCCTAGTGATGATCTACACCCATGTCCAAGACTACTGCAGTATGAAACATTAACTTTGCAATCCTCATGGTTCAGCTATAGCCAAATGGTAAAGGACTACAGCAGTATTAGACATAAACTGACACTTTTGAGCAGCAACCTTATTCTTGCCAGTTTTGTTGTTTTTTGTTCATATTGATGGAGAATGCCTGAATGTAGGTTTTGTTAATCTTTGATAATTAGAACCAAATGAGGGTGATTTTTAAGTCTTTCCAGCTGCTTGCATATCATTTAATAATAATATTTTTTTGTGCATGTGCTGTGGCATTTGAAGCTTGATTTGTAAGGTGTGCATTTGATATTGTAAAAATGAAGTCAGAATGATAGGTGAGCTTAGTTACTAATCTGCATTGTGTTCAGAATTCTAGACATTTGGTCTGTTCAAAGATGTTATTTTGTATGACTATATATACACACACACACTTTATGTATTTGTTGTACGTGTACTAGTGCAGTAACATCAAAACAGTGATGTGATCAGTTATGTACATGTGCTTGTCTAGAATTAGTTGCTTGTGTAGAGTTAGTAAAGTTGATAACTGGATTTTAATGTGCAGTCAACCGCACAGGGTCACCTAGCAACAAACTTGGATAGAAACATGAAGGTAATGGAACTAAGACATGAACATGTACTTAGAGACATGGGGGAAAAGGCAGTGAGTCAGGTACTGTTGTAGTGAGATCAAAACAGTAACAGTGGTCAGTCATGTGGTACTGTTGTAATGAGATCAAAACAGTAACAGTGGTCAGTCATGTGGTACTGTTGTAATGAGATCAAAACAGTAACAGTGGTCAGTCATGTGGTACTGTTGTAGTGAGATCAAAACAGTAACAGTGGTCAGTCATGTGGTACTGTTGTAGTGACACTCAGTGCAGTAATGGTGATAAGTCAGGTGCTTTAAAGGCTAGTCTTATTGGTTATAATTGTTTTTTTCTTGGATCCATTGAAATCTTGTCACCATTGTCAATCATTTGTGTCTTTTGACAACAGCAAATTTGGCTCTGGGCTTTTTGTTGTTGTTTTTCTTCTCTGTTGTTGCCAAAGCGCTTTGGTTTATTTTGTACTGGGTGTTGCATTCGCAATTTCATTGGTGGAACTGCAGTGTTCATTTGTGCCGTGAATTTATGCAGGTATTTGCTGTGCATTCAAAGAAGACAAGCCTGTTATGCCTGAACACATGCACACTCCTTTGTGTAGTCATGAAAGAATATAACAGCAGGTATTTGCTGTGCATTCAAAGAAGACAAGCCTGTTATGCCTGAACACATGCACACTCCTTTGTGTAGTCATGAAAGAATATAACAGCAGGTATTTGCTGTGCATTCAAAGAAGACAAGCCTGTTATGCCTGAACACATGCACACTCCTTTGTGTAGTCATGAAAGAATATAACAGCAGGTATTTGCTGTGCATTCAAAGAAGACAAGCCTGTTATGCCTGAACACATGCACACTCCTTTGTGTAGTCATGAAAGAATATAACAGCAGGTATTTGCTGTGCATTCAAAGAAGACAAGCCTGTTATGCCTGAACACATGCACACTCCTTTGTGTAGTCATGAAAGAATATAACAGCAGCCGCTCTAGCAAACAGCTTGAATATTGTACCACCTACACATCTGCTCCCCCCTCCCCCCTATTTTGACAAGCCAGAAAAACAACAACTTTTTTTAAAATTTTGCTGAAATGTAACGTTTGTTGCCTGTATACTTTCTGTGCTAGTTGATTCTGGTCGCTTTTTTATAACGTTCTTTCCGCCTCTCCTCTCTTCTGCAAAATTGGGTTGTGGTAACACTTAGCACTGGACAAGTAGTGTGCCCAACTTGGAACTTTTTTTGTTTACCAAGGGAAATAGCAGAATTCATCACCTCTCCACTTTCCTTCCATCATCTTGTTCCACTGAGTTAGAACTTGCTTGGTGCAGGTTTTAATGCTGTTGACTTTATAATCATTAATGCTACATGCTGCCATTGCTGTTTTGACTTGGAATGTTGTTGTTTTTGTAAGGGAAGTTGGTGGACTTCATCACTCCCATTCATGACGAAGATTCTGTGGATGGAGGTTTTTGTGTGTGTTTGTTTCTTCTCTCCCCCCCCCCCCCCCCCCCCCCCCTCCCCCCATCCCCCTCCTGCCCCCTGTTCCCACTACTTTCCTTCCGTCATCATTTTTCCACTGACTTGGAACTTACTTGGTGCAGGATTCATGCTGTTATTGTTAACTGTTATAATGTTATGTGCTGCCATTGTTGTTTTGACTTCATCACTCCTATTTGTGATGAAGGTTCAGTGCACAAAATTCCTGGAAGGATTTCTCTCTCTCTCTCTCTCTCTCTCTCTCTCTTCTCTCTCTCTCTATCTCGCTCTCTCTCTCTCTCTCTTCCTTTTAATATTTTCCTCTCTACTTTCCTCGCATCATCCTATTTATTCCACTTACTTGGAACTTACTTGGTGCAGGATTCAGGCTGTTAATGTTATAATGTTACATGCTGCCATTGTCATTCTGCTTTACGCAGTTTTTGATTGTTGAAAGGCGTGAAATATGACCAAGGCTTTGGCACATATTTATTTTGCTGAGTCATTAAAATGATGTGGTTAGAATGTGTTGGTAGTTGTGCACTCACAGTTGTTTAGCGATGATGTCATAATAACGATCGCATGTGTGTGTATTGTTCAAGTTGTGTTATACTCAGATCTTACAATCTGATGGTCTGACATTTTTGCAGCATGTACAGCCGAATAACTCAAACATTGGCTTTGTAACGTCCATTTATGTTTACATTGTATCAAGACAAGATAAAACCAGATGTGTAGTGTTGTTGTTGTTGTGTGTGCATGTTGTGTAGCTCTTGGTGTGTGCGCAGGTGTGTCCATGAGTGCATGTGTATGAGAAAGAGGTGGTTTAGGAGCCACTGAAATATGGACATACATGTCTTTGAGAAAGAGAGAGAGTGAGAGAGATGGTTTCAGGACAGCCTAAACATGGCACAGCCTCTCTCTGTCTCTCTGTGTATACTTTTGTTGTATCTATATATAACAAAATAAAATCAGTAGCCTGACATTACTACTTGTATCATGTTTATTCTAAGCAAGGAATTCCAGTGTCACCGTTTGCATGATAACTGGATGAGACGGTATTCTTTATTGGCCATGGTTTTCACACTTCAAAACGTTTAACATTTCTGTGGTTTTCCATTGACACAATGGTGATTTAACATTAAGTAACAAATACATGTTTAC
Organism: Alviniconcha marisindica; assembly: GCA_018857735.1. Lineage (NCBI taxonomy): Eukaryota > Metazoa > Mollusca > Gastropoda > Provannidae > Alviniconcha > Alviniconcha marisindica. Next base: position 436,990 of record JABMCL010001601.1, on the reverse strand, counting down.
AGAACCGACAATGAATTGTTTAAGTTTCAGAATCTAAAAATTCTTTCACATAGTCATAGTGTGTCTCTCCTTTGTCTTTTGTGTGTCCTGAATTTTATATTGTTGACTATACAATTTCCTTCCTCATTTTTTGTTGTGTTTTTTCGGAGGGGGAGGGGGGAAGAGGGACATGTGAAGCTGCATCTCCTACCCTTCGCTGTGAGATACAGAGAAAACTCCACATAATTATGTTTTTTGTCTGTGATGACGTAGTTGAACTGTCACACAAAGTAGTAGGGCTGTTTTCTGGGGAGGGGGAGGGGGATTAATCATATGTAATGTTGATAATGATTACAGCCCATTTGTATTGCTCCCCAACTCAAGGCACTGTACAGGGTCTGTTCCGCTGGAGTGACATCTATTAAATCGACATCCATATCCACTGAAGCAATATGCATTGAAGCCACATCCATTGAAGTGACTTGCATTGAAGCCACATCCATTAAAGCGACATGAATTGAAGCCACGTGCATTGAAGCCATTTCAGTGGTGCAGCATGTGCAGGAGCTACATCCATTGGAGTACCTTTAATGCATAACAATGATGTGTGTACAGATGTATGGGTGTGAGTGAATGTGTGTGTGTGTGTGTGTGAGATAGAGAGAGAGAGAGAGAGAGAGAGAGAGAGAGAGAGAGAGAGAGAGCGAGAGAGAGAGAGAGAGAGAGCAAGCGTACATGCATTTTCACATGTTTGTACTTATTTAACATCAAGCAATGATGCGACAGTCGAAACAACAGGCACTTGACAGTGGACACAAAATGTGGAGAGGGTATGTGGACGTGGGACCTGCTTACTAGCTCAGCCCTGCCCGATGTAAATTCAGCATATACTTCACACCAGTTCTCTCTCTCGCTCTCTCTCTCTCTCTCTCTCTCTCTCTCTCTCTCTCTCTCTCTCTCTCTCTCTCTCTCACACACACACACACACACACTACAGAGCATAAGCGAAATGGGTACTTGTAAATACTGTTAAAGAAATGAAACAAGAAGTCTGATCAAAGTACCGAAAATGTCACTTTTCGCACAACTCCCGTTTGTCAAAATAATCCACATGAACTCATCTAACATGTCCAAAACTGACCATAGCCATTAACCCCTCCCCCCCGCTCCCCGTCTACCCCCTCCCCTTTTCCCTCGCACCCCCACATCGTGGGTCTCACAAGCTCCGCCGACAACACGTTGGTGCGCCAATGAAAGCGTTTCATCGTATAGACACTATTTGTGTTTGTGAGCGTGCATATAGACAACTTCAAACTGGATCTGCTTTTGATTTATGAATCACCAAAGGAATGAGTTTGTGAGCTTTTTTTTTCTTTTTTTCTTTTTTTGGTCCGGATTCGAACTTCATCAGTTCGTTTACGTCCGGTGCCTGTCCCTCTACCAAGCCGCAGCTGCCGAACTGAAGAGCAACATTTAACGGCTTCCTGAACGGCTTCATTTAACGGCTGCTCCGCCAGCCACCATCAACGACTGCTCAACGGAAAGTAAGGACAATTGATTAAACTGTAGCTAAACGTCCAATGCACTGGTGGAGCCTTATGAAGCATGCATGAGACTAATGGGACTAAACCTGAGACGGTGGCAATACTTACATCTCGTTTTCGGTTAATCTCGGCAGGCTGGTAGACACAGCGAGCTGTAGTTGTCCGTGCGTGCGTGCGGCACACTCCAAGCATCAGCTACTCCCCGCCGTGCCCTCACACGCTTTATAGTTGGCTACGTTCCCACCCACACCCCCCACACTCCGAGCATCGCTTTCCGGCACCTTCCTCCAAACTTGCTGCAGAACTGGTTACGCCACTGAAGGGGTACTCTTTGTCTCCGCGCAGCTGTCCACCGATGCTGTCGGTGCCCTCCGAAAGGTTTGGTTACTAATAAGACCGTGGGAAGCAGTATAGCTTCCAAGCACGCACGTAGGCATGAGGCGCGTCCGCCCCGGGTAGAAAAAAAGAGTTCCGTTTCGATTCAAACAACTTTGGTTTTATCTGTACTGGCGAAAGCAACGTAGACGGTTTTTATCAGAAACGCTGCTATAATCTGAGTTGACTGTTACAAACTTACTGCCGTTTTAGCACCAACGAAAAACTGCTCGTTAGCTGACAGTTTTCGGAGACCTGTGGCATATTCAATTATGGCAGAGGTTGGAGGAAAGATGTCGGTAACAGGTGACAGTTACCGGCGTAGGCAACTCAGGTCTTGGTAGTGTTTGTATGACGAGTCTCCCGAGCACTAATTAACTCCCTTGTTTGTTGATTGTGCACAGGCGCTCTGTGCCTCGCACTGTTTCAGACTGTGTGTCCATAAACCACAACTCTTTGAAGAGATAGAAGAGGCCGAAGTGCAGTCGAACCGAGGTCCTTCTGCTTACCATATATATATATAAAAATCTATAGACCCGGCTGTGCTTATTCAGAGCAATAATATTGAAGCAAGTACAGCGCTAGGCTGGAAACATTACATGTTACATTTACCAGCTTAGAGCCTTACCGCCAGGCCAAACCGGTTCACCCTTTCGTGAACTGGCAGAAACGGACTGTTACGTGTTAGAATTCGAGGCTTTGACGCAATGAACCATGGCAGAGAGGCCGGTGCGTCACTGAGAAGTGGTTGCCGCTGTGTTACTAATAAGACCGTGGGAAGCAGTATAGCTTCCAAGCACGCACGTAGGCATGAGGCGCGTCCGCCCCGGGTAGAAAAAAAGAGTTCCGTCTCGATTCAAACAACTTTGGTTTTATCTGTACTGGCGAAAGCAACGTAGACGGTTTTTATCAGAAACGCTGCTATAATCTGAGTTGACTGTTACAAACTTACTGCCGTTTTAGCACCAACGAAAAACTGCTCGTTAGCTGACAGTTTTCGGAGACCTGTGGCATATTCAATTATGGCAGAGGTTGGAGGAAAGATGTCGGTAACAGGTGACAGTTACCGGCGTAGGCAACTCAGGTCTTGGTAGTGTTTGTATGACGAGTCTCCAGAGCACTAATTAACTCCCTTGTTTGTTGATTGTGCACAGGCGCTCTGTGCCTCGCACTGTTTCAGACTGTGTGTCCATAAACCACAACTCTTTGAAGAGATAGAAGAGGCCGAAGTGCAGTCGAACCGAGGTCCTTCTGCTTACCATATATATATATAAAAATCTATAGACCCGGCTGTGCTTATTCAGAGCAATAATATTGAAGCAAGTACAGCGCTAGGCTGGAAACATTACATGTTACATTTACCAGCTTAGAGCCTTACCGCCAGGCCAAACCGGTTCACCCTTTCGTGAACTGGCAGAAACGGACTGTTACGTGTTAGAATTCGAGGCTTTGACGCAATGAACCATGGCAGAGAGGCCGGTGCGTCACTGAGAAGTGGTTGCCGCTGTGTTACTAATGACCGTGTTGAACCATTTTCCAACAAAGCCCTAGGCCCCTTTAGGCCGGTTCCGCCCCGGGTAGAAAAAAAGAGTTCCGTCTCGATTCAAACAACTTTGGTTTTATCTGTACTGGCGAAAGCAACGTAGACGGTTTTTATCAGAAACGCTGCTATAATCTGAGTTGACTGTTACAAACTTACTGCCGTTTTAGCACCAACGAAAAACTGCTCGTTAGCTGACAGTTTTCGGAGACCTGTGGCATATTCAATTATGGCAGAGGTTGGAGGAAAGATGTCGGTAACAGGTGACAGTTACCGGCGTAGGCAACTCAGGTCTTGGTAGTGTTTGTATGACGAGTCTCCCGAGCACTAATTAACTCCCTTGTTTGTTGATTGTGCACAGGCGCTCTGTGCCTCGCACTGTTTCAGACTGTGTGTCCATAAACCACAACTCTTTGAAGAGATAGAAGAGGCCGAAGTGCAGTCGAACCGAGGTCCTTCTGCTTACCATATATATATATAAAAATCTATAGACCCGGCTGTGCTTATTCAGAGCAATAATATTGAAGCAAGTACAGCGCTAGGCTGGAAACATTACATGTTACATTTACCAGCTTAGAGCCTTACCGCCAGGCCAAACCGGTTCACCCTTTCGTGAACTGGCAGAAACGGACTGTTACGTGTTAGAATTCGAGGCTTTGACGCAATGAACCATGGCAGAGAGGCCGGTGCGTCACTGAGAAGTGGTTGCCGCTGTGTTACTAATAAGACCGTGGGAAGCAGTATAGCTTCCAAGCACGCACGTAGGCATGAGGCACGTCCGCCCCGGGTAGAAAAAAAGAGTTCCGTCTCGATTCAAACAACTTTGGTTTTATCTGTACTGGCGAAAGCAACGTAGACGGTTTTTATCAGAAACGCTGCTATAATCTGAGTTGACTGTTACAAACTTACTGCCGTTTTAGCACCAACGAAAAACTGCTCGTTAGCTGACAGTTTTCGGAGACCTGTGGCATATTCAATTATGGCAGAGGTTGGAGGAAAGATGTCGGTAACAGGTGACAGTTACCGGCGTAGGCAACTCAGGTCTTGGTAGTGTTTGTATGACGAGTCTCCCGAGCACTAATTAACTCCCTTGTTTGTTGATTGTGCACAGGCGCTCTGTGCCTCGCACTGTTTCAGACTGTGTGTCCATAAACCACAACTCTTTGAAGAGATAGAAGAGGCCGAAGTGCAGTCGAACCGAGGTCCTTCTGCTTACCATATATATATATATAAAATCTATAGACCCGGCTGTGCTTATTCAGAGCAATAATATTGAAGCAAGTACAGCGCTAGGCTGGAAACATTACATGTTACATTTACCAGCTTAGAGCCTTACCGCCAGGCCAAACCGGTTCACCCTTTCGTGAACTGGCAGAAACGGACTGTTACGTGTTAGAATTCGAGGCTTTGACGCAATGAACCATGGCAGAGAGGCCGGTGCGTCACTGAGAAGTGGTTGCCGCTGTGTGGAATACTCTGATCCGTGCATTGACCCATTTTCCACTAATGCGTTGTGTCCACACAGTTGAGTGCCGGTTACCGCCACCTTCGTCGCACTGGTAGACAATTCAGTGCTTACGTAGTAGCCGGGGGGTTACGCAACGTCATTGTTTCACATCCTTTTATATTAGGACTGCAGTTGATATGACCGCCGCGCGAGATCAGAATATTGGTTTCGGCATTGGTCATTTTCGGGTGCCTGCAGTTTGACTTACCTCGAATGAGCTAAAGCCTTTTACTGCTGTTGTAATAATGACCAACACAAGTGTGTTCTGTTGTCCACTCGATTTATGTACGTGGGCCTACCGGCTTTGGTGATAAATGATTACGGCGGTGGTCAATATCTGGAGCGTGACCTTGGTAAACATTGCCACTTATCGGTACCGACTGCTTCAGTACAAGGAAAAGGATCATTCTCACCAGTTGAAAACCCCCCCCCCCCCCCCCCCAACACACACACACTGCAAAACCAATTGTAATTTTGTTTGTAATAAATACCCTTGTGATTATACAAATTATATTTAATATCGAATTTAATTGTAACTTGGCTTCGTCGGTGATGAGTTTCCTCGAAACCTGAAAAAGCTCGGGCATTTATAATTCCATCAGAAAGATCACGGCTTGACACTGGTACCTTAATTTGCCGTCCACAATTAGAAAAGCAGCAAAAAATGGATGACATCGCTACATTTTTCTTTCTCTCTCTCTCTCTTTTTTTTTTTAAGCGTCAAAATTCGCGGGTTACACAGGTGTTACGTTGCAGTAAACACACACACACACACACACACACACACACCACACCACACCACACACACGCACACGCGCGTAAACACACACACACACACACACACACACACACACACACACACACACACACACACACACACACACACAACTGGGCCATTTCTTACACGTAAGCACACAATAAATCAGTCTGATATGGCCTCATTGATCAGTATGAAATAACAATGAAAGACTTTGGTGAAAGCCTGTTTACATGGAGCTGAATGTTTATCACGACGATCGAATAATCGTTTCTCATATTTCATGCATTCACTGTCAGTTGTAGCTCCATCTCAGGGTACTGGGTTTCTTGCAAGGCAAACAAACAGAATACAAACAATCAAACTGGCATTAAAGAATCGAAGACTCGAGGCAGAATTTTAGAACATTACTTGTTTTGTGTGGTGTTGTGTATTCTGAAACAGGAGAAACAGTGAGAGGCACAACAGCGCATGTAACCGAACTGCACAAACATTTGAAACTAATGTCTTCAGCTCAAGGTAAACAAATGCGAATTATTCATACAGTTCAAACAACTTTCTCTTCTTGGATTTTCATATGTATCCAGTTTTGAAAGTGCAACTGTACATGTATAAACATCTCCTCAGGTTCAGGCATGAAGTTGTATAACTGATTGTAGAGCCATTTTACAGTCACGCGATCTTCCTGTGTGCAACCAGTGTGCGCGACAGTGGCTTAACTGGGAAGTAGGGTGCTAGGCGCGACTCAGGTCCTGCAGAAGTTTGTGTCTCCGTGGCATTCAAAATCGTCCGTTTGTGTTGCTGGTTATCACACAGTGTGTCCAACAAACGCTATGATAACCAGAGATCAGCATGATGTGCGTAAGTGTAGTGTTGCAGTTACTGAGTCTTTGCACAACAATTATTGTGGGAGTGTGTGTGTTTGTGTGTGTGTGTGTGTGTGTGTGTGTGTGTGCGGGGGGGGGGGTCGGTCAAAGACGTTGAATAATATTCCATATCTGTGACATGTGTGCAATCGGCCATGGAAGCGACGGGAAAAGTGTGCAATTGGCCATGGAAAGAACGGAAAAAGTGCGCAATCGGCCATGGAAAGCAGGAGAAAAACGTGCAATTGGTAACGGTCCTTCCCCACATATACCCCATGTTTAAAGGGTGAATCAGTGCACTGCGGAAACAAGACAAAGGCTTAATTTAGATTTTGTATTTGGATCTCCCCAAGCCGGCGTTGGGCACACTGCTGAAAGCAAAACCCGGAAACTTTATCGACTGCATACACCACGTGCACACATCTGAGCTAGACGTGGAACGATTATGACGATCGATGTTCTCAAACAGATTAACTTCATTCGCTGCGTAGACTTGCTGGCGAGTTTATTCCGCGCCAACTCGCGAAAAGCATGATTCGTGTTCGGAAAGAGAGAGAGAGGAGGTAAATGGACCGAAAAGGCAGAAATTAGGACAAGGAAGAAATTCCTGACAGTGGACGAAGCATACGTTGCAATATTCTGATCTACCCTAGTCTTTAAAGGGAGGACATTTGTCAGCTCTGGGTTCTCAACCAATATTACCTTAATTTTTCATCTGCATCTGCAGTACCCAACAGCAGGGAATGGAGGACAGGACAGAAAAGTTGAGTTACGAAAGGACTATGCCTATTATTAGCACGAAAGGGCGGAGTACATCAAGCCTAATGTATATGCACACTCTACCTTACGCTATTCAAACACGGGCCTGGGTTTATCTAGGCAGACAGGCCTCCTCAGAACTAGTCGAACCTCTCTGGTGCCTTCCTGTGGAACACAACCACCGAACGTCATGCTTAAATTATCACTCACTCCACTCCTTCGAGCAAAAACATTTATTCGCGAACACACTGAAGCACTTACATAGGATTAAAAAGCAAACAAGCAAACAAAAACATCTCCTTATTAATATTATATATACTTTTTCATGGAAAGCGCGTAGTCTGGATTTTTATTCTCACTTTTCAGGCAGTGGCAGATCCCACGCAGATTACATTACTTACACTGCGATTACCCATCAAACCCGGGTCCTTTTTCCTACCACAATCACATTGGAAAAACGTGATGGTGGTGACGATAGTCAGTGGTGGTGTCGGTAGTGTGTGTGTGTGTGCGTGCATGCGTGCGCGCGCGCGCGCTCGCGGGATTGCTTGATTGTTGTAGACACTAGTCACTGAGACCTGTGCATTATTTTTTCAATTCCTCTCACAGTAGTGATTTCTTTACTGTCGTTTTTATCGGTATTACACGGATGTATTTGGTTTGCTTGTTTGGTACACTGGTCATTGAGACATCTGCCATTTCCTTTTCCCTTGCTGCAGTGATTTGTTGACTGTCGATTTACAGGTATTCCTCGGATGTATTTTGTTTGGTTGGTTGGTTGGTTGGATTGTCCTGAGGTGACCCTTTGCGGTTAACAGGACGTTAAAATCCAATTACTAGCTAGCTAACTAACTTGTTTGGTTGGTTGTTCGCTCTCATCAGAATACTACAAGGTCTAGTGCAGTGTCTCTGTTTGCATAAACTCTCTTTGTGTTTGACTCATTATGGTGGCTTGCATCAAAAATACTGCAGTGTCTCTGTTGACATAAACTCTCTTTGTGTTTGACTTATTAAGGTGGCTCATATCAGAAATACTTTAACAAGGTCTAATGAATTGTCTCTGTTGACATAACTCTCTTGGTGTCTTACTCATTATGGTGGCTCACATCAGAAATACTAGTGTCTCTGTTGACATAAACTCTCTTTGTATTTGACTCATTAATGTGGCTCACATCGGAAATACTACAAAGTTTAGTGCAGTGTTTCTGTTAACTCTTTTTGTGTTTGACTCATTAAGGTGGCTCACATCAGAAATACTACAAGGTCTAGTGCAGTATATGTCTCTGTTTACACAAACTGTTGGTGTTTGACTCATTAAGGTGGCTCACATCAGAAATACTACAAGCAGTATATGTCTCTGTTTGCATAAACTCTCTATGTGTTTGACTCAAGGTGGCTCACATCAGAAATACTACTGACAAGGTCTACTGCAGTATGTCTCTGTTGACATAACTCTCTTGGTGTTTGACTCATTACGGTGGCTGCGAACTGAAGCGAAACCAAAGTCCTTAAAAATACATTGTTTTTTGAGTCGGAATTCCCTTTCTCCTGTCTGCCTTGCCCTCATTTTCTCTTCGCCCCCCCCCCCCCCCCCACTCCCCTCCCCCCCCCCCCCCTTTCCCCCAAACAGCATAGTCAGGCTTCAACGGGCAAGTTGTTTCTGTTTGGTTCTCTTCTCAACTTTTGTTTCATAAGGAAACGTTACTGAGCAGAAAAGGTACTGACATGGTGCAAGAACTGAAATATACTCTGTTTTAAATTCATATCTGATTCATTCGTGTATCAAGAAATGTTTCGGTATAATCAAACAGATACTGGCCCTGCTGCTCGCGCGATTTCTGTGTGTGTGTGTGTGTGTGTGTGTGTGTGTGTGTGTGTGTGTGTGTGTGTGTGTGTGTGTGTGCGCTCGTGCGCTCGCGCGCGCGCGTGCGTGCTTGCATGTGTGTGTCTGTGTGTGTATGTGTGTGTGCGTGCGTGCGTGCATTCGCGCGTGAGAGAGTGTGTGTGTGTGTGTGTGTGTGTGTGTGTGTGTGTGTGTGTGTGTGTGTGTGTGTGTGTGCGTGCGTGTATGCGTGCGTGCGAGAGAGAGGGTGTGTATTGTGTGTGAGTGATGTGTGTGCGCGCGCGCGCGCGCGTGTATGTGTGTGTGTGTGTGTGTGTGTGTGTGTGTGTGTGTGTGTGTGTGTGAAAGAGAGAGAGAGAGTGTGTGTGCCATACGCTAAGATCAGAACATAATAACGATCAAAAACATGGTCACACTGAAAGTGACTGATTCGTTGTTAAAGGAAGGACCGCACTGCCTACCCAGCCCCCCCAGCATTGACCAATCACGAACCGCCGCTCATTACTTGGATGTTTTCTTCCACTTCATTAACGAGCCTACTGAAAGGGAAAAAAAGACACGCAGTTCAATAGGTGCGGTGAATGGCAGCCTAAGACAGGTCAACCCACAACTCCGACACGACACGGGGCCAAAGCTGCCAAACTGGTTTACGGCGCTGCAGCCGCCCGCCCGCCCAACCGAAATAACCATCGATCTTTTTCAGTGTCACTCGGGCCCTACGCAACGCCATCGCCACCGCGGCCACAGACGGGCCATCCTTATTAACGGGACCCCCAAAACGAGCCTTGAATTCCCCCACCCCCCGTGTAACATCCCGGTGAGCGCTGTTTGATCGTACAATAGGCCAGGAGGGAGAACCTCTCCCAGGCACCCGAGTTACATGCATTTGCCCTTCGCCCCAACGAGTTCCGCTCCGCGGTGCCGCTGAGGGGTAGCGTGAAGGAATTGTCATTGAACATTCCCGCACTGGTCGTGATTAGGGGCCGGGGAGGGGGGGTGGGGGGAGGGAGCGAGGGAGGGGGGCTAGTTGCTGGTAGCTGTTGACAGCTAGACAGGCTTCGATCAAGATCGATCGCCGAACTACCACGGTTTGTCGTCGTCGGCGGCGGCTCCGTCAACTGGCCCAGTGAGCACACAACAAGCTTCATCCCCACAGTCACCACAGCGACCGGGCCAAGTATTGTTTGTTGGAAAAAGCAGATAGCGTTTCATAGCGTTCAGAAGTTTTGATTACCTCGGTTGATACGGTGGTCGCCATAGTTTCAGATCGACTCGCTTCGCCAGCCATCATTACGGCACTAATACATTTGTCTCCTTTTGCACACTGTACGAGAACCGCTGCCGCTGACGACGTGACTTTGTTGACCTTAAAAAAACTAAACAAAAAAACTATTGTTGTCGTTGTTCTGCTGGTCGTTGTTTAACGCCGACGAAGATTGATTTCTAATCAAGCCAATAGCTCTTGTGGCCGCTGGCAGTCTTCTGGGCAGCAGTGGCGGAACCGCGGGCTCGTCACAAAGCAGGGAAAAAGGAACTCTCTTTCAGCCCCGCGACGCGACACAAGTGAAGGTGGTGGTGTGTGATTGTCTGGAACACGGCTACGTCCAAACAGAAGGTCGGCTAAGCCGCTGAGCAGCTGCTCCAGTCAATCGGCCAAACAAGTGGTACCGCGGTACCAGCCAACAATCGACACTTTTTTTTTTCCTTTTTTTTTTTTACCTGAGTGGCGGCGTTACACGGCCGGGTCGCAAGGTTTAACCTGGCTGTTCGGTGTTCGGTGTTGAAAGGTCCCCTTCACTCGGTAATGTCAAGACAGAGGCGTCCAGAGTCCAGGTATATTCACGTGTCTGTGGAAGACTGTCGAATTAAGGCCAGTGTAATTTGGTAAACGCGAGCTCATTCGCGGGTTCACACTTGCTTGTAAAAGGCCAGGACAGAAGCTGTGTGTGTGTGTGTGTTTTTGTGTGTGTTTGGTATAATGTAGGCCACCCCTTGGATAAAACCGATGGACCAAGACCTTCATTGACACGACGGCTGATTTTATTAACGTAAGTGGACTCATTGGAATACCACAACAGTTTGGAACAGTCGGCGAAGTGTTCTCGGCTATTGACACAAATCCCCCAAGTAGTTCAGAAAAAGACCAGCACTCTCTTGAGCGGCCTGTTGAGAGAAAGAGGACTGGTAACGGTATTCAGTGGACTCGTTGACAGTCTGAATAAAGGCTGATGAAAAATTAACTGTTTGCTGACGCTGTCACAGTGTACTGTTTTGTGTTTCCCCCCAGTGACGAAGTGCACTGGCAAAATGCGGATAGACCCCGCGTTAAGTCATTTATGTAGTTGTGAGAAAACCGCAAACAAATAAACACCATCTGAAGAAGAAAAAAAGCGAGGCCTTTGAAATGTCAGTGTCTGACGTGTACGGCATTATGTGAAAGTGTTTTCTTCCAGTGAAACTCGGACCCAAAATTGAGACGGCTTTGCGTGTGTCGCGAAGAAACAAGTGACGGTAACCGTGTGAAGTGACGAGTATGTAACGTCCACATTATACATTATGTATGCAGATCGAAACTAAGAGTGGGTGGGAAGAAAAAAGAGTTATGTTACGTGCGTCAGTGAAACCGCCAGCTACGCGTGCGGTTGCAAACAGTGCTGAGAAATCCAGTGTCTGTAAAGTTGGTGGAAATAAATAAGTAAACATGGTGCTTAACGTCCACAGAAACCATAAGGCTTATTAGGGACGGGCCCTTTGTGGAAATCAGAACTTGTGTTTATATAGCCAGACACGGCAGAAAATTTGACCGACAGTCGTCCGAAGTTAAGTGTAACCTGGTTTCCGGATGAGGCGAAAACCCCGAGGCTCCGTGTGCTACGGATGTGCACACGTTAAAGACCCCACGGCGGTGGATAAAACAACAATAACTACAGGCATCTTGCAGTAGTCTGTAAATGTTGCAGGGACTGTTTTACTGTTGCCAGGAATTGGTGAATAGACTGGGTGGCACATTGTAACTCTTTGGAGCTGGATTTTTTTCTTCTTCCGATACGTGTTTAGTGGAGAAATCGTCGGTGTTTTTGAGTCGTGTGACGCATTTTAGGGAGGAAAAGTCATCATATGACGTATTGTGTGGAGGAAAGGTTACTGTCTTAGATGTTGCGTGACGTATTTGATGGAGGAAATTATTTGTCTTAGACATCGTGTGATGTATTTTGTGGAGGAAACGTTAATACTTTAGGCATGGTATGACTTATTTTGTGGAGGGAAGGTCGATCTTTTTAGTGTCTTATATATATATATATATATATATATATATATATATATATATATATATATATATATATCCGTGTGATGCATTTTTGTAGAAGAAAGCGGCAGTGTTTTCGAGGTCGTGTGACATATTTTGTGAAAAGAAAGTGAGTCAATATTTTGGATGTCGTGAGACGTAATTTGTGGGGTAAAAGTCAATGTTGGATGTCGTTTGGCGCACTTCACAGGGGTTGGGGGTTGGCAGGGAGGCGTGAGGGGGGTGAAGAAAGTAAATATTTTTTCATGTCATGAGACGTATTTTGTGGAGAAAAAGTCAGTAATTTGGATGTCGTGTGACGTTTTGTAGAAAGAAAGCCAGTTAGTATTTTTGTTGTGTGACTTATTTTATGTAGGGAAAAACTACGGATGTCGTGAACGCATTTTGTGGAGAGAAAGCGAATCAGTGGTTTGGATGTCGTTTGACATTTTTAATGCAGGTACTCATTGGATGTCGCACGATGTAACCATTTAAAAAAAAAAAAAAAAAAGGAGAGAAAAAGTCCATTGTTTGCACGTTGCGTGACGTATTTTCTGGACGAAAGGCCAACTATTTTTTTTATGTAGCGTGACGTAAATGTTTTGGATATGAGGTGGCTTTTTTTCTTTCTTTTTTCCCCTTCTGTTTTTTGTTTTTGTTTTTAAGGGAGAAAAATCAACTTCTGGATAACATGTAATTCGCTCTGTGGAGAAAAAACACAAAACAACAAACAAACCCCCCCTCCCCTTCACACACACAAAGTGACTTGTATCAATTTTTTATTGCACCACGCAGTCCATGACGAACGGAGCGATTTTGTTACCTACAGTGTTTGGCGATGCCTGAAATTTGAACTGGACAGTTACGCGCAGATCAATCCCCGTTCGAGAAAAGCCAGCGAGCCAGAACTCTTAACATTACAAAGCATCAATTATTCATCGGGGTTCGATTTTATTATCACTCCTCATCGGCTCCAACACTACAGGCGCGAAAACGGCGGCAACACTGCCCCACGAGTCCCACTGGGGCAGTGATCGGAGAAATAAATCTCCACTTTTCGCGTCTCGGTCTGATAATTCACTCGCCGCAGCCCACACCCTAGCTGGCGGGACGAGAGAGAGACAAAGGTCACTGCTGCACAGTCGCAGCACCTAGATGGTATCATTACCGGCCTACACCGTGCACTGATTGGTCTGTGCTGCGTGCTTTCCAGTCGTGATTCTCTCCGAGGTGGAACATGATGTAAAATTCTGAGGCGTGCTTTCGACATGCTTTCGGCCCGCATGTTTCATCTGAGGACACGCCACACGCTGCGATTTCAACACACGATTTCAACATCGCATCGACTGCGAAAGCATCGTGTACTTTCAGATATCAGGTATCAAGACTTTTAGACTTGACACGAAAGAGTCTTTTAGTTTGAGACTCTTGCCGTGCCCTCTCCAAGCCTCTCTGTCCGCCATAAATCAGTGCTTGGAGTTTGTCTTTCGGGTTGCAGTGTGTCAGTCACTTGTTAGAAGGCCTTCAGCTTGCTTACATCTTTACGGCATCTGCAGAGCACACCGCACACTCTGGCAGACAGGAGTTTCCTTTCAGTGTTGCTTTACGTCCACAGAAACCATCAGGCTTATTAGGGACGGGAAGACCAGGACGGCCACCTCGACGTTTTTGCACAGCTCCTGAGCTCTGCCGATAGGAGAAGCAAGGGAAGACATTTACCACAACAAGGTCGGGGAGGCTTTCACACACACACACACACACACACACATATATATATATATATATATAGATCCCTGGCCAAACAGGTACGGATTTCTCGCATAATTGTCTTATGCCTGGCCGTTGCATGATCATGCACGGGGCAGATCGACGGGTATCCATGAATTTCAGTTACGGGTGGTGGCGGTGGTGTCAGCTGTGAGAGGCCGTCAGTTTGCTTCGTCTTTACGGCACCTGGAGAGCAGGCCCTACACCACACACTCTTGCACGCGGGAGTCTTGTGGGATGACTCCTTAGGCTTGTTTGGCAGTTGTTAAAGGCCGTCAGTTTGCTTCGTCTTTACGGCACCTGGAGAGCAGGCCCTACACCACACACTCTTGCACGCGGGAGTCTTGTGGGATGACTCCTTAGGCTTGTTTGGCAGTTGTTAAAGGCCGTCAGTTTGCTTCGTCTTTACGGCACCTGGAGAGCAGGCCCTACACCACACACTCTTGCACGCGGGAGTCTTGTGGGATGACTCCTTAGGCTTGTTTGGCAGTTGTTAAAGGCCGTCAGTTTGCTACGTCTTTACGGCACCTGGAGAGCAGGCCCTACACCACACACTCTTGCACGCGGGAGTCTTGTGGCATGACTCCTTAGGCTTGTTTGGCAGTTGTTAAAGGCCGTCAGTTTGCTACGTCTTTACGGCACCTGGAGAGCAGGCCCTACACCACACACTCTTGCACGCGGGAGTCTTGTGGCATGACTCCTTAGGCTTGTTTGTCAGTTGTTAAAGGCCGTCAGTTTGCTACGTCTTTACGGCACCTGGAGAGCAGGCCCTACACCACACACTCTTGCACGCGGGAGTCTTGTGGGATGACTCCTTAGGCTTGTTTGGCAGTTGTTAAAGGCCGTCAGTTTGCTACGTCTTTACGGCACCTGGAGAGCAGGCCCTACACCACACACTCTTGCACGCGGGAGTCTTGTGGGATGACTCCTTAGGCTTGTTTGGCAGTTGTTAAAGGCCGTCAGTTTGCTTCGTCTTTACGGCACCTGGAGAGCAGGCCCTACACCACACACTCTTGCACGCGGGAGTCTTGTGGCATGACTCCTTAGGCTTGTTTGGCAGTTGTTAAAGGCCGTCAGTTTGCTACGTCTTTACGGCACCTGGAGAGCAGGCCCTACACCACACACTCTTGCACGCGGGAGTCTTGTGGATGACTCCTTAGGCTTGTTTGGCAGTTGTTAAAGGCCGTCAGTTTGCTACGTCTTTACGGCACCTGGAGAGCAGGCCCTACACCACACACTCTTGCACGCGGGAGTCTTGTGGGATGACTCCTTAGGCTTGTTTGGCAGTTGTTAAAGGCCGTCAGTTTGCTTCGTCTTTACGGCACCTGGAGAGCAGGCCCTACACCACACACTCTTGCACGCGGGAGTCTTGTGGGATGACTCCTTAGGCTTGTTTGGCAGTTGTTAAAGGCCGTCAGTTTGCTACGTCTTTACGGCACCTGGAGAGCAGGCCCTACACCACACACTCTTGCACGCGGGAGTCTTGTGGGATGACTCCTTAGGCTTGTTTGGCAGTTGTTAAAGGCCGTCAGTTTGCTTCGTCTTTACGGCACCTGGAGAGCAGGCCCTACACCACACACTCTTGCACGCGGGAGTCTTGTGGGATGACTCCTTAGGCTTGTTTGGCAGTTGTTAAAGGCCGTCAGTTTGCTTCGTCTTTACGGCACCTGGAGAGCAGGCCCTACACCACACACTCTTGCACGCGGGAGTCTTGTGGGATGACTCCTTAGGCTTGTTTGGCAGTTGTTAAAGGCCGTCAGTTTGCTTCGTCTTTACGGCACCTGGAGAGCAGGCCCTACACCACACACTCTTGCACGCGGGAGTCTTGTGGGATGACTCCTTAGGCTTGTTTGGCAGTTGTTAAAGGCCGTCAGTTTGCTCGTCTTTACGGCACCTGGAGAGCAGGCCCTACACCACACACTCTTGCACGCGGGAGTCTTGTGGATGACTCCTTAGGCTTGTTTGGCAGTTGTTAAAGGCCGTCAGTTTGCTACGTCTTTACGGCACCTGGAGAGCAGGCCCTACACCACACACTCTTGCACGCGGGAGTCTTGTGGCATGACTCCTTAGGCTTGTTTGTCAGTTGTTAAAGGCCGTCAGTTTGCTACGTCTTTACGGCACCTGGAGAGCAGGCCCTACACCACACACTCTTGCACGCGGGAGTCTTGTGGGATGACTCCTTAGGCTTGTTTGGCAGTTGTTAAAGGCCGTCAGTTTGCTTCGTCTTTACGGCACCTGGAGAGCAGGCCCTACACCACACACTCTTGCACGCGGGAGTCTTGTGGGATGACTCCTTAGGCTTGTTTGGCAGTTGTTAAAGGCCGTCAGTTTGCTACGTCTTTACGGCACCTGGAGAGCAGGCCCTACACCACACACTCTTGCACGCGGGAGTCTTGTGGGATGACTCCTTAGGCTTGTTTGGCAGTTGTTAAAGGCCGTCAGTTTGCTTCGTCTTTACGGCACCTGGAGAGCAGGCCCTACACCACACACTCTTGCACGCGGGAGTCTTGTGGGATGACTCCTTAGGGTTGTTTGTCAGTTGTTAAAGGCCGTCAGTTTGCTACGTCTTTACGGCACCTGGAGAGCAGGCCCAACACCACACACTCTTGCACGCGGGAGTCTTGTGGGATGACTCCTTAGGCTTGTTTGTCAGTTGTTAAAGGCCGTCAGTTTGCTACGTCTTTACGGCACCTGGAAAGTACACCACACACTCTGGCGTGTATCAGTCGTTCCGTTACTGATTATTGAGGGGGGAGGGGAGGGGGCGGGCGGGGGGGGGGGGGGGGGGGGGGGGGGAGAGAGAAAAAAGAAGAAGAAAAAATAGCTTTCTACTGCTGGACAGCAGACCGTACACTCTGGCACGAGTCTTTCGGGCTGCGGCGTGTTGATTGTCAAAAGACTTCAGCTTTCAACACCTTGAGAATAGGCTACGCTGCGACACTCTGGCACGAAGGAATCCGCCGTTTCGGGTTGCGGTGCGACAGCATGAAACTACACCGCAAGTCTGGCACTAAAGAGCCTTGCGGGATGTGCTGTGCTGAAAGGCACCTTGAGCGCGCTACATGGAGAGTACACCGCAAACTCCAAGCACTGGTTTACGACATCCTTCCTTCCTTTGGAGGACGGTGCCGGAAAGCGATGCTCGGAGTGTGAGTACACCGTACACGGGTGGTTGCACGATAGAGACTTCAGGGTGGCGGTGTTGCCAGTTGTTAAGGGCCTTCAGCTTGCTACATCTTTACAGCACCCGGAGAATACACTGAACACTCTGAAGAGACTTTCGGGTGGTGGTGTCGTCAGTTGTTTAAGGCCATCAGCTTGCATGCTGCATCTTTACAACACCTGGAGAATACACCCAACACTTTGGCACGAAAGAGACTCTCGGGTGGTGGTGTCGTCAGTTGTTTAAGGCCATCAGCTTGCATGCTGCATCTTTACAACACCTGGAGAATACACCCAACACTTTGGCACGAAAGAGACTTTCGGGTGGTGGTGTCGTCAGTTGTTTAAGGCCATCAGCTTGCATGCTGCATCTTTACAACACCTGGAGAATACACCCAACACTTTGGCACGAAAGAGACTTTCGGGTGGTGGTGTCGTCAGTTGTTTAAGGCCATCAGCTTGCATGCTGCATCTTTACAACACCTGGAGAATACACCCAACACTTTGGCACGAATGAGACTTTCGATGGTGGTGTTGTCGGTTGTTAAAGGCCTTCAAGTTCAGTGTTGCTTTACGTCCACAGAAACCATAACGCTTATTAGGGACGGGGAGCCCAGGACGGCCACCTCGACTTTCACACAGCTCCTGAGCACTGAAAGTAAAGGCGTAAAGCTCGCTGCATCTTTATAACACCTGGAGAATACACCCGACACTCAGGCACGAAGAATCGGATCTTATTGGGTTTGGGTTTGTTTTTAAAGGCCTTTAGCATTTACAGCGTCACAAAAAGTCATAGTGGGCCTATGTTGCAGGTGTTTGCTGGTTGTCAAAAGACTTTGCTGATATGTTTGCTGCCATATATACTGCCTGACTTGCAACACATATATACTAGAATAGTCTAGGCTGTGGCTTTTACCTGTAGTATTTGTCTTTACTACTTAATTGTTTGTCAGCGTTTGTTTGTTTGATGCCGTTACAGTGCGATTAAAACAAAGCGTCAACAAAGCGTCAACGGCGAAAGCTCAACGCCTTTCAGCTTTCACAATCTGCCTCCGCCTTGTTTAAATAATTATTGGCGTGTGGGGGATATCTCACTGGGACTTGCACTGTGTTGGCAGGACTGTGATGCCGCGCTCCTGGTCAGCGGGTTGCCATGCTAACGAAGGTCTCAGAGCTGAGCATCCTCATCGCCTCCGACGCGAGGACGAACACAGCGCGGGACAGCTACCTGTAACGCATTTACCGGTGAGTGTTCTCGTCGTTATACAGTCTCTGCCGACAGCGAATGAAAGCAGTCAGTGGTGTTCACGCACTACTTCAAGGGTGCACCATTATGCCAAGACGGCTTATTATTATTAATATTATTATTTATCAGTGATCGCTTAATTTTATTTAGCGATATTCTCTGCTCTCGAGCAGACTCACTGCGCTCATGTCGCATGTGATTCTGAACGAGTGACTGTATCCTTTTATAGCGCGTATTATTAATATCCACCGAAGTGGTGTACTGACAGCGCTATTTGGTTGTTGCATGGCTGGTGCCACGTCAAACTGCTGCCGTCTCCGCGCAAGTTCTGTGTACACCATTCAGCCATGCACCAGATTAAAGTGTCACTTCATTCAAAGCTTGAGCAAAGACGGCTTTCTGTTTCTTCGCTGAAGGCCGCTTTTCGCTAGATCTGAGCGGGCAGAACAAACAAAGCTGCTATGATGTGTACACGTACACATGCAAATATACATTTAAAATCTCCTTTATTGTTTGGTTTCGCTCGGTATGCCGTTTCCACTTGCCGTGCAATTAGGCAGCAGTTGAGAGCGTGGGGAACAAACCGTTTTCAGTCATATTTTAGTCACACTGAAATGAATCGACATACAAAGCAGTTGATTAGAGCTAGAAAGACGTCACTTGAACACAACAAAGACCCCGTATCGTCTACGGTAACTTTCACCTGGCGTGCCAGTAAATGCAAGGCACATAAACCTCACTGAAAGGTACAAAAAATAACGAGTTCAAGTTCAGTATTGCTTTACGTCGGCAGAGACCATAAGGACTATTTGGGACGGGTAGCCCATAACGGCCACTTAGCCTTTCACTCAGCTCCTGAGCTCTGAACAAATAATGGTGTCCACGTTATGTTTTAGATTATGCTAAATAACAAACAAAAACAATCAATCAAACAAACAAAACAAGAAACAAAACAAAAAACAGAACAAAACAAAAGCAAACAAAGAGAGCATGGAGTTAAAGCTCATTCTAAAAATAAGCAGTTTTAACGAATAGTGTTTACCGTACCGAGAACATTTGTGAACGTTATTCCAGCCAGAACTCTTTGTTGCAAGCACGATTCTCCGGGAGCTAGCCGGAAGTTGTCCGGATGCTGAGGCAGCGTCGAGGATGGCTGTTCTGATGCATGTGATCGATTCAGGCGATGAAGTGGATGTTGAAGCGGCTGGGGTGCTTTCTGTTATTGCCAGAAGACAACAGAACAAAGAGAAACAACGGGGAAAAAATTCTTTGGGCCTGTTTAGAGTTCTTTGTTTCAGGCATTTGTTCAACAGACAGCCAAACATCGGTGATCGACCGAGACAACACACACACACACACACACACACACACACACACACACACACACACACACACACACACAACACACGTACGATCCGCGCGCAGCAGCACCACGCACACGCAACACGCAAACCACACCACGCAACAGCACGCACGCACGCACGCACGCACGCACGCACGCACACACACACACTCTCTCACACACACACACACACACACACACACACACACACACACACACACGTGTCTCAGTTTTGCGAGAAGCTGACAAATGAACTAAAACAGAACCTTTTCTTTTTTCTGTATTTTTTTTCTTCCACCCTGCAAATTAAGTATCATCGGGAAAGATTTTTTTTTAGTATCATCGGGTGTTTAAGAAAAAAGCCATCCACGTCTGGAGCTCCATGACTTTCAATGCTCCTTGGCCACACTGGCACTGAAGACGTTCGTAAAATAATGCCCACAGAGCGTGAAGTAAAGAACAGCTGTGGCGTTACGGCTGTTGGCTGTGAACGTATTGTTTGGTACAAGCGCTCTGTCGTAACGCCTGGCACGATACAACTGCGCCAAACAGTGGATCTTGTGTACGCGTTGATCTGTAACCACTGAAGCCAGTCCGACTGGAATTAACGCAGGTTTTACTTTGGATTCTTCCGAGCTGTTTGCACTGGCATTACGCCAGAAACTGACCAAACCCAAATATATTGTGTGTCTGCATAGAGTAAGTAATGTTTTTCCCCCATCTCCGGAAATAACACTGGAGAAACAGTTTTTAACTCTTCTTTTTTTTACAACGACCGCGCGCGCGCGCGCGCGTGTGTGTGTGTGTGTGTGTGTGTGTGTGTGTGTGTGTGTGTGTGTGTGTGTGTGGGGGGGGGTATGTGTTTCCAAACCTCGTTTAATGCCCGTTTGTTAGTTTTACTGGATCCATCGATTAGTAGTCAGGCTGCAGGCGGATAGACTTGCACAGTTCTACAGAAACGTCAGAGTTTTTGTGGTTGTCTGAGGAAGACACTCAGCCTTTGGCTTACTGTTAGACTAGCGTTACCATAACGGTACGGCACAGCTCATGAAAATCGCTGAAATTTGTAAAGCTCCTACCCCGCGGCTCAAAGCGCTGAACAAACATGACACACATAACGTACATCGAGATGAAGAATGTTATCCGCAATTGAACAAAAGCTAACACATAGGTTCAATCATAACTATGTGCAAGATGCAAACCAGCTAATCTTTATCCAATATCCACGCACAGGCACAGACACACACACACACACACACACACACACACACACACACACACACACACACACACACACACACACACACACACACACACACACACACATACACGCACGCACGCACGCACGCACGCACGCACCACGCACGCACGCACGCACGCACACACACACATATTGCACAGACTGATTGGGGTGAAGGACAGTGTGTTACATAACTAAACTATTTGGAGAAGAGAAATGTTGTGAGTTTGCCTTTGAAGGAAGACAGAGTAGCAAATCAGTAGCATGATGTCTTTGGGGAGATTTGTTCCAGATGTGGGCACACAAGTGTGAGGAAGTGCAAACGTTTTGTACAACAAAACAAAAACTTGAAAAAGACACGAATATTTGACGAGTAATCACAGTGTATATATTTTGTTTGATATGGTTTAGTTACCCGCGTAAGATCATCATAGGGAGGGGTTTGATGCCGCGGTAAGGATTGTTGTTGCAGCTAATCTTTATCCGATATTTCTCTGTTGCAGTGTAGTACCAACAGCAGCAACGAGAAGAGTGACAATTAACGCACAAAACAACCAGCAAGATGATGATGTCAGCCATGAGACGGCCAAGAAAGAGCGCCAAGTCCAAGAGACGGTCCAGAAAACTCAGCCACGACGAGGAGTCCGAGGAGAAAATATCGACACAGCGCAGCGCCAGCGAAGGTCGACAGGCAAAGAGACAAACCGTGATCCCAAACCACGGGGACATCGCCGACTCGGGAATAGATTCTGGAAACGGTGTGACAGAACCCGATGCTTTGGTGACAACCCCTTCCCGAATCAGTTCCGGTGAACCCACTGAAAGAGAACCGAGACCGCGTTCGTCTCTGGACAAAGAGCATCAGAAAGATCGACCATCATCAGGGCTCGATAATCATGTTAGTGAAGGTTCAGCATCTCGCGGACAGAACGCCCCTCAACCAACAGAGCACGACAACACTGAACATTCAAGCGGGTCGTCCGCCTCCAAAAAGCGCTCGTCAAAATCCAAACACCGCAAGGACAGGCCTTCGGCAGCCGAAAACGAAGCGGACCAAAGTCTTGCGCCCGCAAACAAGTCGAAGGAAATGTCCGGTTCTAACGAACCCCCGATGCCAGACAGCCCTGGCCTGACGGAAAAGCCATCAGCGTCCGGCGCTGCGGAGACGCCGGACACTCCATCTGAACGGCCTTCCGAGGCAACGACCCCGCCCTCAGCGCCAGAAGAGAAGCAGTGTCAGTCGACCGCTGTGAAGGTGCCTGGCGAACGAAGCCGCGCCGACAGTGAAGACACGGCTGCTTCGTCCCGAGTCAGAGAAAGACGACGGAAACTGGAGGAACGTCTGGAGCAGGCCAAGAAATCCCTGACATCGCCTCACATCGTCGCTGCTGTGGACACCTATGTGAGTAATCACTGAGTCAGCTCGCCGTCTGTTAACTGATCGCCCTGTTATAGCCGTACTGGTAGACTGAGCGTCAAAAGCGAAGTTAATTACTTATTGTTAATTGAACACTTTTCATTTCCAGATCATTTGCTGAGTACTGCTTGTGCAGCTTTTTTTTTTAGCCTTCAGCGACTTCTCTCCGAGAAAGAGGTTAAGCTAACCGGAAACATCCATTTTGAGAACTTTCTCTGTATGAGGAGACAGGAAAAATCTAAATTTAAAGAGCTGCGTCATACGATGTCCCAGAGGCCAGTTTAAACCTTTCCCTGCTGGCTTAGGAATCGTGTGACGTCACTGGAAAAGAGATTTTCAACTGTTTATCGGGTGCTGTACAACCTCCTACTGGAATTCCAGCTTCGCATGAATTCTTACGAGGAACAGTCCTCAAAAACAGCAATTTTGGACAGCTTAACCTTTTCCTGGTACCGTTCTTGGAAGAAGACTGCACCAAAATGGTTAAATTGTTGGCAATGAAAGGGTGCATTCGATCGGGGAGGACGCCCTTTGCCAAGGCAGGGGATCAGTCATGTGACGCCTGTAGGGCTGGAACAGATTAATCCTGTCGTTTCTTTGTACGGGACTTGTCTCTTTCATCACTCAGGCTCTGTGGTCCCCCTCCTCGTCCTTAACAAGGGATCAGTCATGTGACGTCTGTAGGGCTGGAACAGATCAACCACGTCGTTTCTTTGTACGGGACTTGTCTTTTTCATCGCTAAGGCTCTGTGGTCCGCCTCCCGGCGCCCCACACACACCGCGACTAGCATCTGTCTTTTGTGTAGCCTGAGTGACGTGTGGTTTGTGCTGTCCTGGCAGGGTGGTGTCTCAAGGACCCCCCCCCCCCCCACCCCACGCACCTTGCACTACCTCCCTGCTTCCCCCCCCCTTCCCCTATCATCTTCCATCTCGCTCTTTTGACATCCCTCGTCCTTAACACTGTTTTACTCCAACTTCTTGCCTATCTTCTTCTTTGCTTCCTTCTTCTTTTATTATTTTCTATCTCTCTTCTACACCAGCCGCAGACCATGGGCCGAAAGCGCTTGTGTTTTTAATTGTTCTGTATGTGTCGTCGTATAGGTGAGCACATTTCTCTAGAGCTGTTCTATTTTGTCAGCCTCAGCAGCAGTTGTTCACTCATCCCTCGTCCCCTCAAGTGACCCCATGCGGTTAACAGGACGTTTAAAAGTCCAACTACCGACTGACTCCGTTTTGACACGCCACGTATTGAGTTGCCCTGGGAGGGATGATTGAAGTATTTTGACTTAACTATTCAGGTTTGTGGTCAATTGGTAAGCAAGGGGCTGCTCCGTGGAGCACCTTTGGCCTTGGAACCTCCCTCCACAGTTGTATAGATGGACTTTGACGCGTTGTCTATCATTGGGCATGCAGACGTGCACCCCCACCCCCCCACCCCCCTAGTTGTATAGATGGACTTTGACGCGCTGTCAATCATTGCGCGTGCAGGCCCCCCTCCCCTACTGTAGTTTAGATGGACTTTGACGCGCTATCATTGGACGTGCAGAAGATCCACCCCCCACAGTTGTACAGATGGACTTTGACGCGCTGTCTATCACTGGGCATGCAGACACCCCTCCCCCCACCACACCCAACTGTTGTATAGATGGACTTTGACGCGCTGTCTATCACTGGGCATGCAGACCCCCCTCCCCCCACCACACACAACTGTTGTATAGATGGACTTTGACGCGCTGTCTATCACTGGGCATGCAGAAGCTTCCCAACCCCCACTCCCACAATTGTACAGTTTGGACTTTGACGTGATCTTTATCACTGGGTGTGCAGAAGCTCCACCCCTCCCTCCACAGTTGTATAGATGGACTCTGACGTGCTGTCTATCATTGGACATGCAGAAGACCCCTTCCACAGTTGTATAGATGGACTCTGACGTGCTGTCTATCATTGGACGTGCAGAAGACCCCTTCCACAGTTGTATAGATGGACTCTTACGTGCTGTCTGTCATTGGACGTGCAGAAGATCCCCTCCACAGTTGTATAGATGGACTTTGACGTGCTGTCTGTCACTGGGCGTGCAGAAGTTCCCCGCCACATTTGTATAGATGGACGTTGACGCGCTGTCTATCACTGGACATGCAGAAGCTTCCCATCCCCCCAGCCCCACAGTTGTACAGTTTGGACTTTGACGTGCTGTCTATCATTGGGCGTGCAGACCCCCCCCCCCCTTCCCCCGTTGTATAGATGGACTTTGACGTGCTATCATTGGGCGTGCAGACCCTTCCCCCTCCCCACCTCCCGCCCCTCCCCCAGTTGTATAGATGGACTCTGACGTGCTGTCTATTACTGGACATGCAGAAGCTCCCCCACCCCACCGCCACAGTTGTACAGTTTGGACTTTGACGTGCTGTCTATCACTGGACGTGCAGAAGATCCCCTCCACAGTTGTATAGATGGACTTTGACGTGCTGTCTGTCATTGGACGTGCAGAAGATCCCCTCCACAGTTGTATAGATGGACTTTGACGTGTTGTCTGTCATTGGACGTGCAGGAGCTGTCGGAGGCAGCGCTGGAGGGGCCCCCCAACACCTCCCTCCTACACGAGTTCCGGCGGCTCTTCCAGCAGGAGTTGACACGGCTGCGTATGGAACTGGACGCCTTCCGCTCCTTCTGCTGCAAGCTGGTGTGTGGGGGTGTAGTTGGGGGGTGGGGAGGGTTGTGTGTGTGTGTGTTGGGGGGGGGGTGAATGGATGGGGAGTGTGTGTGTGCTGAGAGAGAGTGGGTGGAGGGTGTGGGTGTGTGGGGGGGGGAGGGGTTTTCATTGGGGTGGAGGGGTTTGAGTATGGGTGAGTGGTATGAGAATGTATGTGCGTGTATATATGTGTGTATGCGTGTGTGCATGTGCATGTGTGTGTGTGTGTAGAGAGAGAGAGAGAGAGAGAGAGAGAGAGAGAGAGAGAGAGAGAGAGAGAGAGAGAACGTTCTCTCCTTCTTTCACTTTCTCTTGCACGGTTTACCAGTCATACAGTTACATTAATTGGCAACTGTTTGTTCCTCGTCTGTTTGGACAGGACGTACTTGTGTGCCATGAAAACTGTTTGCTTTCGAAAAATCGAAAATTCCAGATCAATTACGCTGACCAAAAGGAACATAGATTCCTAAACCGGCGTGATTATATCGGTTTTCATCCGTTGAAAACGTCTGTTGGCTGGAAGCGTTGAAAACGTGCTAGCTGGTGTTTACTATTGTAATGTGCGCTGTCAATACTGTGCTGTATGTTTTGTTTAGCATTGTAATGCGTAGTCAGTTTGTAATGTGTACAGTCAGTACTGTACTGTAGGATTTGTTTAGCATTGTAATGTGTACAGTCAGTACTGTACTGTAGGTTTTGCTTAGCATTGTAGTGTGTACAGTCAGTACTGTGCTGTAGGTTTTGCTTAGCATTGTAATGTGTACTGTCAATACTGTATGTAGGTTTTACTTAGCTTTGTAATATGTACAGTCAATACCGTACTGTAGGTTTTGCTTAGCATTGTAATGTGTACAGTCAATACCATACTGTAGGTTTTGCTTAGCATTGTAATGTGTACAATCAATACCTACTGTAGGTTTTGCTTAGCATTGTAGTGTGTACAGTCAATACTGTGCTGTAGGTTTAGCATTGTAATGTGTACAGTCAGTACTGTACGGTAGGTTTTGCTTAGCATTGTAATGTGTACAGTCAATGCCGTACTGTAGGTTTTGCTTAGCATTGTAATGTGTACAGTCAGTACTGTACGGTAGGTTTTGCTTAGCATTGTAATCTGTACAGTCAATGCTGTACGGTAGGTTACCCTAGTTCCGTCATGAAACAAACTTTTTATATGATAGGGTATAAATTGATTTTTGTTAAAGGTACGAGAGTGGGGAAAAAAGAGAGAGAAAAAAACATCCTCGAAAAAATATTGAACCTCTAAATTATATATTCACATGTATTCTTCCTCTCCGACAGAAACATACCATCTCTGGACTTATTGAGATCTAACCTCTAGATTGTTTCTTTCTTTCCAAGACAACAGACCTGCCATGTTTTCCGCGGCTTCGCGCTGCTAGTTCCTGTTTATTGTCTGTTTAAGTTGGTTGTAAATTATGCATAGTGTATTGTATAGCCGCGTGTGCGGCTGCCTGTATGTGTGTGTGTGCGCTTAGTATATAATAGTCTCCTCGGACAAGATTTTGCCCTGTAGAAATTCTTTTATTACCATTATCATTCTTCTTCAGTTTGCAAACGAAAATCCCGCAACATGTTGCCGGGAATCGAAATTTGGACGTCTCCATCTAACACCGATGAAAAGTTGTTGTTACTTTGTGTGTGTGTGTGGGAGGGGGGTAATTCTATAGTGACACGTGCATATAATTCTGTCAGGTGTAGCAGTAGTTCAGTTGATCGGCACCATACATAAATAGCAAATAGAATAACCCCGTCCCCCCAACCTCACAGGCACCCCCCCCCCACCCCCCACCAAAAAAAAAAGAAGAGCAAACAACTACAACACACACACACACACACACACACACACACACACACACACACACACACACACACACACACACACACACACAAAACAAAACAACAACAACTGAACGTTCACTAACTTCAGATATTTCGTTCAGATGGAGGAAGAGGCAGCCATGCTGTGTGGAAAACTACAGGAGGGCGCCGGCAGCGACAAGCGTGAACCTTCCACACAGGCCAGGTAGGATCTAGTTACTCTCTGCCTCACCTGCTAATGAATTATTAGTCTGCTGCACCAAGTACGTTCCACACAGGCCAGGTAGGATCTAGTTACTCTCTGCCTCACCTGCTAATGAATTATTAGTCTGCTGCACCAAGTACGTTCCACACAGGCCAGGTAGGATCTAGTTACTCTCTGCCTCACCTGCTAATGAATTATTAGTCTGCTGCACCAAGTACGTTCCACACAGGCCAGGTAGGATCTAGTTACTCTCTGCCTCACCTGTTAATTATAAGTCTGCTGTACCAAGTACCTTCCACACAGTCCAGGTAGGATCTAGTTGCTCTCTGCCTCACCTGTTAATTATAAGTCTGCTGCACCAAGTACGTCAATTTAGCGTTAACAGCGTGTCAAGAACTGGACTTCATTCCTTACACAACTTTGACCACACTTAGAAGTATGACAGTTTCGGTCCCACACACAAAGTAAATCTTTTGTGTTTAGGAAAAGGTGAGGTGCTTATCCAAATAATTCTTTGTTTCTTTATCAATTAAACGTGTTTGTTTTTTGTTTTTTTTCTCTTCTTTTTTAAAATTTAAGTGCTTAGAGTTAGACAATTTTGTCATTTGGTCAGTAGAATCTAAACAAAGAGGATGGGGGGGGGGGGGGGGAGGGTAAATTTGTATAAATCCCGTAAACCGCCTCCACGTGAGCGACTTCAGAAAGTTATAACTGAGATTAATACAACCTGAAGCTGCTTGGTTATACATTCGAAACACACACACACACACACACACACACACACACACACACACACACACACACAACACGCGCGCGCGCGCGTGCGCGCACAGACACACACACACACACACACACGCGCGCGCGCGCGCGCGCGCGCTCGCTCGCTCTCGTCTATCTTCAATATTCCTCTTAGTCTTAGCAGAGAGACAAAGCCAGTAATGTCTAGCAACACCACAGTGTCGCGGACTGGCTGGGCTAGCAAGAGTGGGTAAGTAAGTAAGTAAGCAAGTAAGTTGGTGTTTTACGCCCAGTCAACGCAGCAGTGGCTGTGTGTGTGCAGACAGACCCAGAAGCAGACGGGCGAGGCGATGATGGACGAGGAAGAGCTACAGAGGCTGGAGGATGACCTGGCGGCCAGAGTGAAGGACCTCCAGGAATATGAAAAGGAGGTAGACTACCGTACCCTGTAGATCTAAAGGAGACAGGTTCATGGGTAGACCGGGTAGGTCCAGTACAGGTCCATGGGTAGGCTGGATAGGCCCAGTACAGGTCTATGGGTAGAGTGGGTAGGTCCAGTACAGGTTGATGGGTAGACTGGGTAGGTCCGATACAGGTCCATGGGTAGACTGGGTAGGTCCAGTACAGGTCCATGGGTACACAGGGTAGGTCCAGTACAGGTCCATGGGTACACAGGGTAGGTCCAGTACAGGTCCATGGGTAGACTGGGTAGGTCCAATACAGGTCCATGGGTAGACTGGGTAGGCCCAGGTCCATCCATGGGTATACAGCCATACGCTGTAGATCTATAGGAGACAGGTCCTAGGGTAGACTGGGTAGGTCCAGTACTGGTCCATGGGTAGACTGGGTAGGCTCAGGTCCATGGGTATACAGCCATACGCTGTAGATCTAAAGGAGACGGGTCCATGGGTAGACTGGGTAGGCCCAGGTCCATGGGTATACAGCCATACGCTGTAGATCTAAAGGAGACAGGTCCATGGGTAGACTGGGTAGGCCCAGGTCCGTGGGTATTCTACCATACTCTGTAGATCTAGAGGAGACGGGTCCATGGCTAGACTGGGTATGCCCAGGTCCGTGGGTAAGCTACCATACGGTGTAATATATGAGACGGGTCTGTTGCGGCACGTTTTGTCACTACGGCACGTTTTGTCAGGTGACAAAACGTGTCAAATTTGATGCACAGCCTGCACGTTTTTTCACTCCGGCACGTTTTGTCACTACGTGGTGAAAGGTCCACTCGCTGCACGTTTTGTCACTCCTTCGCCAGCAACACAATAACCTGTCTTTTCCTTTCCTCGTTGTGTGTGTATGTGTGTGTGTGGCGCGCTCACGAGTGTGTGTTTGTGTGTGCCCGCGCGCACGTGTGTTTGCGCGCACGAGCGCGGGCGC
>JABMCL010001601.1:395000-402500 GCA_018857735.1 Alviniconcha marisindica | reverse complement strand
CAACTCCGCCGTCAACAGCGCCACCAACGCCAGCGCCGCCTGCGCCATCTTGTGATGCTGCTGGCCAGGCGACGGGACCGTGCCGCGCTTGTGCGATTGTGTGAAGCTGGTGATGTTGGTGGCCCAGCAGCTTGCGCCGTCTTGTGATGTTGGTGGCCACAGGAGAAACAGTGCCACCATTGTGATGTTGGTGGCCACAGATGGAACAGTGCCACCATTGTGATGTTGGTGGCCACAGAAGGAACAGTGCCACCATTGTGATGTCGGTGGCCACAGAAGGAACAGAGCCACCAATGCCAGCGTTGGCTTCCACCGTCTTGTGATGTTGTTGGCCACAGAAGGACGGGGACCGACGGACAGACAGGCAGACAGACTGTTTTGTTGCTCGCGTTGTCTTGTGATGTTGGTGGCCACAGAAGGAACAGTGCCACCAACGCCAGCGTTGCTCGCGTTGTCTTGTGATACTGGTGTCCAGGCAAAGGGACTGTGCCACCATTGTGATGTTGGTGGCCACAGAAGGAACAGTGCCACCATTGTGATGTTGGTGGCCACAGAAGGAACAGTGCCACCATTGTGATGTTGGTGGCCACAGAAGGAACAGTGCCACCATTGTGATGTTGGTGGCCACAGAAGGAACAGTGCCACCAACGCCAGCGTTGCTCGCGTCGTCTTGTGATGTTGGTGGCCACAGAAGGAACAGTGCCACCATTGTGATGTTGGTGGCCACAGAAGGAACAGTGCCACCAACGCCAGCGTTGCTCGCGTCGTCTTGTGATGTTGGTGGCCACAGAAGGAACAGTGCCACCATTGTGATGTTGGTGGCCACAGAAGGAACAGTGCCACCAACGCCTGCGTTGCTCGCGTCGTCTTGTGATGTTGGTGGCCACAGAAGGAACAGTGCCACCATTGTGATGTTGGTGGCCACAGAAGGAACAGTGCCACCATTGTGATGTTGGTGGCCACAGAAGGAACAGTGCCACCAACGCCAGCGTTGCTCGCGTCGTCTTGTGAAGTTGGTGGCCACAGAAGGAACAGTGCCACCACTGTGATGTTGGTGGCCACAGAAGGAACAGTGCCACCAACGCCAGCGTTGCTCGCGTCGTCTTGTGATGCTGGTGGCCAGGCAAAGAGACTGTGCCACGCTTGCGCGATTGTGTGGTGAAGCCGGTGATGTTGGTGGCCCAACAGTTACAGTGCCACCAACGCCAGCGCTGTTTGTGCGATTGTGTGATACTTTTGTGTGTTTGTTTAGTGCTTCAGAAATCTGAAACAGAATGACTGCTAGCATTCTTGTTTAGTGTTTCGTTGTCCTTTACGGCAAATTCGGGTCGGCTTACCTGGGTAAGGCACAGCAGCGGCAAGAGCAGCGCTACCCATTCCTATCGGTGTGTGCAGTATTTTCGTGCAACCAGACAACGGTATGGCTGCCAGTGTTTTGGGAGTTTTAACGTGCGGACAGATGTTGATGCATGCGATTGCACACGGGGGCTGTACAGCAAGACAGTCTGCACTGGAAGTTGTCTCTGGGAGGAAAATCCCTTGCCGCACGGGGGACTCGAACCCGCGTCAGTATTGCGCCTGGCTTTTCAGTGGGACGCTGTGCCAGCTGAGCTATATCCCTGCCCCTGGTGGCCAGACGACAGCATTACCACCAACGCCGTCGCTGCTCGTAAGATGGTGTGACAGTGGTGGCCAGACAAAGAACAGTGCCACAAACACGGCTTGTGCGGTCGTGTGATACTAGGTAGCCAGACAAAGAACAGTGCCACCAACACCAATGCTGCTTGTATGATGGTGTGATACGGATAGCCAAGGAACAGTGCCACAAACACCAGCGCAGCTTGTGCTAGTTTGTGATGCCGGGTGGCTCTACAACCACAGCGCCGCCAACGTCAGAGTAGCATGTGCGAGTTTGTGATGCCGTGTGGCTCAACAACCACAACGCCATCAACGTCTGCGCAGCATGTGTGAGTTTGTGATGCTGTGTGTCTCAACAACCACAACGCCATCAACGTCAGCGCAGCATGTGCGAGTTTGTGACGCTGTGTGGCTCCACAGTCACAGCTACAGCGCCATCAACGTCAGCACAGCTTGTCCGACAGTTGATGCTGGGTGACCCAACGGGGACTGTTGAGACGTAGACGCTGTGGTATCCTGGCCAGGTACTTTCATCTCGCCATTCCTGGGGGGATAGCCGTGACTGGGGATAGCTCAATGGTATAGTCCCGGACTCGTGATCGAAAGATCGCAGGATCGAGTCCCGGAAGAAGCGGCGGGACAGTTTTCTTCTCCAGGGTCAACTTTCTGTGCTGACTGTATCCGTTCTACCCACGTGATACAGCAGTAAGCACGTAAAAGATCCCGGTCAATCTGCCGAAAGTGCAGGTGGCAGGTTACAGCTAAACACACATACACCCTACGTATGTGGCTTTACATGAAGTGACACTGACTGTAAACTGTGGACCGATGCGTGGAGATAAGGGGTGCCCCCCTTCAGCGGCATAACCAACTGTGGCTGAGTTTGGAGGAAGGGTGCCGGAAAGCGAGGCTTGGGGGTGTGGCTCAGATGTGTGGGTATTGGGCGATTCAGGCGGGGTTGTTAACCCCCTTGACTTTTGCCCGGCATCGCTTAAGTCCCTTGGCTGCTTTTACTTCCGGTGCGTACTTTCTTCACAGTGGAAGGCGGTGACAGTGAATTTGCGAATTTTACACTGCCAACTTTAAAGGCATTTTTGGAGGCCCGTAGTCAGAATGTGTCTGGCAATAAGCAATAACTTGTTGCTCGTGCTATAGGATGCCCCAAAACGCATTTTTTCTACGAACTCGCGATCTTCTGGTCAGCCAAAAACGACGCAAAGACACTTTTTTTCCACCCTCCATCCCCTTTCCACGGTAATTTTCGCAACTGCAACAGTATTGGCATTTGTACTGCTTCGCGAATGTAGGTTCAACTTCCACTGTTATACACAGCGTGAAGCAACGCCTACTCAGAAATCGGCCCGGAAGTGCGCTGCGACCTCTCGCGACTTCTTGCGCGAAAGATTACAAAGCGCATTCACTCTAGCAAACCAGCTTCGCTGAATTGCCCAATACACACACTCTGTGATGCGGTGCGAACGCTGACGTGCCTGCGCTGTATCCGCACAACGTACATCTCTTGCTCAGCCACAGCGGACCTGTTAAGACAGCAGCCTAGTTAGTACAGTTAGTTAGTTGATGTTTCGAGCCCAGTCAGCCACACAGGATTATATGTTATAGGCTAGGGATGGTAGAAATACAGTGACCTGACAATCGTCACACCTGCCGCAGAATAACACAGCGTGCGTGATCGTGTCGAAGTAATCATCTCGGTTACTATATATATCATATCCCTGTTCTCTTGTTTGTTGTTTATTGTTTTGTTGCTGTTGACAAGTTGGAAGCGCCGGTCATTGCTCGCTCAGTCTTTCGTGGCGCTCCGTTGTCTGTTGTTGCAATTGCCACAGAATAATAGACCGTGATTTTGTCGAAATAATCATCTCAGTTACATATATCTGCTCTGTTGTTTGTCGTTTTTGTGTTGTTGTCGTTGACAAATTGAAAGCGCCTGTCACTGCTCCCTCAGTCTTTCGTGGCGCTCCGTTGTCTGTCTGTTGTTGCAGGAGTAGCATTTTCCCACATTGACCCGCCGAACAAACAGGGAGCTACAGTAGGTCAGTTGATAGGTCTATCCCTCGGATGTGCTGTCGGGGAAAGACGTCCCTCACTGTCGACTGGCTCATGCTGTTTCCCAAGAACCATGGACTCTGCATGCACTACACTGTCCAGCTGTGCTATCGGGAAAAGACGTCTCCCACTTCTGGTTGGGCCATGCTGTTTTCCAAGAACCATGGACCGTCGGCATGGACATAGGTCTATGACTCTCGGCATGCGTACACTGTCCAGCTGTGCTATCGGGGAAAGGCGTCACCCACTTCCGGCTGGGCCATGCTGTTTCCCAAGAACCATGGACTCCCGGCATGCACTACACGGACCGTTTGTTGTATATTATATATATATATATATATATATATATATATATATATATATTATATATATTTGGCTTGCGCCCTTCTCCAGGTTCCTTTACCATCTGCGACGTGTCCTGGAGAAATGGTCAGATTGTCTGTGAAGCCATAAGCATTGACACGTGTGTGTGTCATGCCATGTGTGTATGTTGTGCGAGTACTTTGTGTGCACGTGCGTGCGTGCGTGGGGTGTGTGTGTGTGTGTGTGCATGCGTGTGTGCGTGCATGCGTGTGTGTATGCGTGTGTGTATTCTGTGTTCTGTGTGTAAATATAATCAGCCGTTTGACTAAGCCAGTCGTGTCGTTACACAATCAAACACTTTGGAATGGCCAGTCAGATTGAAAGTAGGCCCTCAGTCCCCTGTGCATCACTTTGAAACCTGACACTTTATAGGGGGGGGGGGGGGGGGGGTGCTTTTACCCGGACACCGAGTTTGAGACAGCCAAGTCCCAGTCCAGCCTGGTCGCCGTTATCTCGTAGGATACTCACCTGTGACCTGTCTCCTGGCGAGAATTTGACCACAGGCCCTCCAGGATGGATCTAGCTCAGAAAGCGGATGCCAGACATCCTGGATGGCCTGTCGTAAAAGTTCTTGTGGCTTGAGTGTGTATCAGTAGGCAGGTCTTGTGTTTACGACATCTTTCCTTCCTTAGAGGAAGTGCCGGAAAGCGATGCTCAGAGTGTGGTCCTGTGTACGAGTCTACGCCGGCTGGGGACCAATCAATTATGGCCGGACGCCTTGGTCTTGATCGGATTGCTGCGGTCTCCATGGACAAATCTTAAGGAGACAGGTCACGGCAGGCTGGAAATTGATTTGAACGTGGATACAACCGCCATGTGCTTCCCATGGACCATTCTTAATCCTGCGGATGTACTTACTGCCTGGTCAGAGCTCAGGACCTGTTTGAAAGTCGAGGTCGGTGGCCGTCCTGGGCTCCCCGTCCCTAATAGTCCCTACGGTCTCTGTGGACGTAAAGCGACATTGAACTTGCCCTGGGCATCCCGGAGGGAGGGAAATGACCGAGCAGACAGACTGGGGGGCACTGCGGCAACCATCACAAGTAGTGTGCGTCTCGGAAGGGTGGCGGATGTGGCGGTGAGGAACTTGAGACACTACCTGCGGGCACGAATCCAAGGACAGCACACCATCGATCGTCTGGAAGGGAGAGGAGTGGAAGTTGGAAGCGCTCGACGATCTTCCTTGAAAGGACGAGAGAGGGCCATTATAAATCAGACGAACAAACTGTTTCAAAGGCAATATTGGGGGGGGGGGGGGGGGGGATCCTGAGTAAAGCGCATATGGGCTTTTCCAAGCGCATAGATACCATCGTGAACTGAACGTTATCAGTGAGACAGGTCACGGCAGACTGAAAATGTAGCGTATACAACCACCATGCACTTTCCATGGACCATTGCTCATGAGGCAGGTCACGGCAGATTGGAAATGTATACAACCACCATGCACTTTCCATGGACCATTGCTCATGAGACAGGTCACGGCAGATTGGAAATGTATACAACCACCATGCACTTTCCATGGACCATTGCTCATGAGACAGGTCACGGCAGATTGGAAATGTATACAGCCACCATGCACTTTCCATGGACCATTGCTCATGAGACAGGTCACGGCAGACTGGAAATGTATACAACCACCATGCACTTCAGTCCCAGCAACCCTGTTTTCATCTCGATTACAGTTAACACCTCAGCATGTACCTGTTGTACTTGATTTAACACTGCAAAGTAGCGGTTGTTAACATACCGGCCAACCACACATACTGGAGAAAAGATGTTAGTGCGGCGCGGGTGAAGAGAACAAACTCTTGTAATTCGGCAAACAATTAAGATAGGACGAGTTGTTTCCCATCAAAGCCGTCCGGTCAGTAACAGCTTTCACACCTCCGAAAGTGGAAAGTTAAGTAAATATTGCAAGGTAGTTTCTGGATTTGTTCGATTTGTTTCATATATAATGTGCTACATAATAGCTTACATAAATTTACGGCTGTTTCCGGAACCTTTGACAGAAGACACAACTGGGTTTTATTTGTGTATTAAACTGAGTTGTTTAAAACAGATCGAGGCCTAGAGCCGCTTCACTGTAGAGTCTGTCACTGAACCGAAAGGGAGTTAAATAGCACTCAAAAGACGTCACACAAGCACAACAACAAAGACCTGAATCGCCTACGGTAACTCTCACCCGGCATGCGAGTAAGCAAATTAGGTACATAAAGTGCCACTGCATGCCTGCTGTGCCTGAACCCACCAGTGACCTGACGCCCGATTCTCATCAACTTACCATCAACACCACCAGTCAGGCCGCCGTGTGGTCATGTCAAGAATGCCGACAGACTGAACTTAAGAAAACAACCAAGCCTACTAGGCTGTACCACACACACACACACGCACACACACACACACACACACACACACACACACACACACACACACACACACACACACACACACACACCCACGCACGCACACGCACGCACGCACGCCACTACTGACGCACGCACGCACCGTGCCGCACGCACTCACACTGACACACACTCAGTCACGACACTCACACACACTCTCACTGATATTCCTCACACACACACTGATATTCCCCACACACACACACACACACACACACGCGCGCGCGCGCATTCATACACAAACTACTGACATCCGACGGTATAAGCCTGTTCCGACTAGCCTGGAGATTTTATTTCACGAAAGACATTTGGACCGCACCAGTATTTCATGCTTCAATCACAATATTTGTCGAATTTACATAACACCAATAATGTTCAATTTGTCCACTTTCTTTTAAAAGAAATGGAATGTAACATTCAGTAGGATAATGCTAATACACAGCATTCTTAAAGGGAGAGTATTACACGGGAGTAACGTCCCTTTAGCATTGTGGCGACTCACGCACGGTTGGCTACAATATTCTTACATGTCTGTGGAAATAACGTCGTCCTTGAATGCCAGCTGTTTAACGTAATCAGTCGGCTAAAACAAGCTCTAAGCGCTTTACAGGAAACGCCTGGTTCGTTCAGCGTGTCCGGCACCAGCAGAACAGTAGGTGGTGTTTCCATGTCAGTCGCTGCAAGGGAGAAATAACTCAGTGCCACCGCTGTTTATGTATCACACCTGCTGAAACCGTTTGAGGAAGGCCACACACTTGTCGTACGGTTCTTTGGTCAGCTCCTTGAAATGAGCTGAAACATGCAAGTGCGTTTGATTAACTTGAGACACACACGCGCGCAGGTGCGCGTGAGCATATACTCACACACACACACACACACACACACACACACACACACACACACACACACACACATACACGCGCGCGCACGCACGCACAGACTGACATACACACACACACACACACACACACACACACACACACACACACACACACACACACACACACACACTCTGACATACACACACACACAC
>JABMCL010001601.1:382500-390000 GCA_018857735.1 Alviniconcha marisindica | reverse complement strand
ACAGAGACAGAGACAGAGACAGAGACAGAGAGAGAAGGGAGGGGTGAAGGGGAGAGGAGGCAGAATCACCTAATCCATCATCTCGGAGTGGGTCGAGCTGTGCCAGGATGCACAGAGCCGGGGGCAGGCCGGTAAAGGACGGACGATGGTAGGGCGACACCACGGGGTCTGTCTTCTGAGCATCGTCCGCAACATACAGGCCCATGAACCTGAAAACCACGCAAGGCACTCTCGCTAACTACTACATCCTTCTGAGCATCGTCCGCAACATACAGGCCCATGAACCTGAAAACCACGCAAGGCACTCTCGCTAACTACTACATCCTTCTGAGCATCGTCCGCAACATACAGGCCCAGCGAACCTGAAAACCACGCAAGGCACTCTCGCTAACTACTACATCCTTCTGAGCATCGTCCGCAACATACAGGCCCATGAACCTGAAAACCACGCAAGGCATGAGCATCGTCCGCAACATACAGGCCCATAAACCTGAAAACCACGCAAGGCACTCTCGCTAACTACTACATCCTTCTGAGCATCGTCCGCAACATACAGGCCCACGAACCTGAAAACCACGCAAGGCACTCTCGCTAACTACTACATCCTTCTGAGCATCGTCCGCAACATACAGGCCCATGAACCTGAAAACCACGCAAGGCATGAGCATCGTCCGCAACATACAGGCCCATGAACCTGAAAACCACGCAAGGCACTCTCGCTAACTACTACATGTCACCACCACCACCCACTCAGTCGCAGCCGAACCCATCACCACCCACTCACAGCCGAACATGCCGCACGACACCTCGTCACGATGAAGCTCCGTACTCTAGGGAACTCGGTGATCAGCCAGTTTTACACAAACAAATTCAACGCCTCCGAATTTCAGACTTGCAATGGGATTTCACATGACGCAATCGAAAGAGACGGAGGCTCTGCTGCAGAACTGTGTGTGTGTGTATAGACAGAACGCCGAGAGAGGATGAGAGATCGATCGAAGCACCAAGCATGTAGTATCGCCCCCACACACAACAGACCACCGGTACCCCGGTGAACCATATTAATCATAGTGTTGAGCTAAGTGCGGGGGCGAACCCAAGTTTCAGAGTGTGCTAAGAGGACCATAGTAATGAACCGTGTTGCCTAACGTTGAGTCCGGGCTATCATAGTGCTGACGGAACCACTTGAATAATAATGAACCGTGTTGCCTAACGTTGAGTCCGGCTATATATAGTGCTGACGGAACCACTTGAATAATAATGAACCGTGTTGCCTAACGTTGAGTCCGGCTATATATAGTGCTGACGGAACCACTTGAATAATAATGAACCGTGTTGCCTAACGTTGAGTCCGGGCTATATATAGTGCTGACGGAACCACTTGAATAATA
Source organism: Alviniconcha marisindica (assembly GCA_018857735.1). NCBI lineage: Eukaryota > Metazoa > Mollusca > Gastropoda > Provannidae > Alviniconcha > Alviniconcha marisindica. The sequence goes on along the minus strand of JABMCL010001601.1, from coordinate 388,609 downwards.
ATGAACCGTGTTGCATAACGTTGATTCCGGGCTATATACAGTGCTGACAGAACCACTTGAATAATAATGAACCGTGTTGCATAACGTTGAGTCTGGGCTATGTATGCATAGTGCTGACAGGAACACTTGAATAGTAATAAACCGTGTTGCATAACGTTGAGTCCGGGCTGACAGGACCACTTAGTAATGAACCGTGTTACATAACATTGAGTCTGGGCTACAGTGCTGACAGGACCACTTAGTAATGAACCGTGTTACATAACATTGAGTCTGGGCTACAGTGCTGACAGGACCACTTAGTAATGAACCGTGTTACATAACATTGAGTCTGGGCTACAGTGCTGACAGGACCACTTAGTAATGAACCGTGTTACATAACATAACATACAATGCTACAGGACCACTTAGTAATGAACCGTGTTACATAACATTAAGTCTGGGCTACAGTGCTGACGGGACCACTTAGTAATGAACCGTGATATATAACATACATAACAATGCTCACAGGACCACTTAGTAATGAACCGTGTTACATAACAGTACTGACACGACCATTTAGTAATGAACCGTGTTACATAACATTGAGTCTGGGCTACAGTGCTGACAGGACCACTTAGTAATGAACCGTGTTACATAACATACATAACAGTGCTGACAGGACCATTTAGTAATGAACCGTGTTACATAACATACATAACAGTGCTCACAGGACCACTTGCTAATGAACCGTGTTACATAACATACATAACAGTGCTGACAGGACCATTTAGTAATGAACCGTGTTACATAACATACATAACAGTGCTGACAGGACCATTTAGTAATGAACCGTGTTGCATAACATACATAACAGTGCTCACAGGACCACTTAGTAATGAACCGTGTTACATAACATACATAACAGTGCTGACAGGACCATTTAGTAATGAACCGTGTTACATAACATACATAACAGTGCTGACAGGACCACTTAGTAATGAACCGTGTTACATAACATACATAACAGTGCTGACAGGACCATTTAGTAATGAACCGTGTTACATAACATACATAACAGTGCTACAGGACCACTTAGTAATGAACCGTGTTACATAACATACATAACAGTGCTCACAGGACTCTTAGTAATGAACCGCGTTACATAACATACATAACAGTGCTGACAGGACCATTTAGTAATGAACCGTGTTACATAACATACATAACAGTGCTCACAGGACCACTTAGTAATGAACCGTGTTGCATAACATACATAACAGTGCTACAGGACCTTAGTAATGAACCGTGTTACATAACATACATAACAGTGCTCACAGGACCACTTGTAATGAACCGTGTTGCATAACATACATAACAGTGCTCACAGGACCACTTAGTAATGAACCGTGTTGTATAACATACATAACAGTGCTCACAGGACTCTTAGTAATGAACCGCGTTACATAACATACATAACAGTGCTCACAGGACCACTTAGTAATGAACCGTGTTGCATAACATACATAACAGTGCTCACAGGACTCTTAGTAATGAACCGTGTTCATAACATACATAACAGTGCTCACAGGACCACTTAGTAATGAACCGTGTTGCATAACATACATAACAGTGCTCACAGGACCCTTAGTAATGAACCGTGTTGCATAACTACATAACAGTGCTGACAGGACCACTTAGTAATGAACCGTGTTGTATAACATACATAACAGTGCTCACAGGACTCTTAGTAATGAACCGCGTTACATAACATACATAACAGTGCTGACAGGACCACTTATTAAATTAGTTCTTCTTAACCGTTAACTGTCATATTAAATTTGCGTTCTTTTTAATCGTTTATGTGTTTAGATCTTGTTTTAGAACGCTAGTAGCCATGCTGGTTTCAGATTTTGTTTTCCCTCCACTTCCCAGTGAACCGTGTGGACGTTGAATCCAGACGAGTTGGCGAACTTCGGGTGGTGTCGGAAACACTTAGCAGTGAATCATGTCGACCTCTGATTCCAGACGAGATAGCGAAGTGGGGTGGTGACAGAATCACTTACCAGTGAACCATGTCAGTGTTGATTCCAGACGAGTTGGCGAATTGAGGTGGTGACGGAATCACTTCTCAGTGAACCATGTCGACGTTGATTTCAGACAAGTTGGCGAACTTGGGGTGGTGACAACATCACTTACTAGTGAATCATATCAATGTTGATTGCAGATGAGTTGGCGAACTTGGGATGGTGACGGAAGTTTACCAATGAACCATGTCGTAGACGCTGATTCCAGACGAGTTGGCAAACTTATAGTGATGACAACATCACATCACTTACCAATGAACCATGTCGACGTTGATTCCAGATGAGTTGGTGAACTTGGGGTAGTGACAGAATCACTTACCAGTGAACCGTGTCAGTGCTGAGTCCGGGCGTAGTAGCGAATTCCGCGTAGGACGGCGCAGACAAGGTCAGGTCTGTATGCGGGTACACCAGCAGCTGTGATAAATCAGTATCTCTCCGGTGAACACGGGATGCAATATGAACGCAAGTGATCTGCTTCATCAAAACAAAACAACACACACACACACACTGACACACACACGCCACGCACACACACACACACACACACACACACACACACACACACACACACACACACACACACACACACACACACACACACACACACACACACACACACACACACACACACAAGCCAAACAAAACGAAACAAAACAAACATAAAGCTCAACAACGCACGATGGATTGGATCTAGTTCATCAAAAAGGTCTAGATCCAGTTCTTACCCTTTGTAGGCGCGCTTTCATTATCTCGCTCAGAGAGAGAGAGAGAGAGAGAGAGAGAGAGAGAGAGAGAGAGAGAGAGACAGAGACAGGTAGGACGAGACAGAGCAGCAGGAAGAGAGAGAGAGAGAGAGAGAGAGAGAGAGAGAGAGAGAGAGAGAGAGAGAGAGAGAGAGAGAGAGAGAGAGAGAGAGAGAGAGAGATTGCTGCCTTCTAAATTATGATCTTTCAAACCCGCGGCAGATTTAGTCAATCACACAACCCAATCCAACCGCAGAACTCCGATATAATTATGTTCTTTAAACTAAGCGCCAGAGGCTTTTAGTGACTGGATCCGACAGAGTGGCAGCCAGACGAGCACCCAGACACGGACAGGCTACCTGGAAGGCGAGCCCTTTGACGTCATGACTGACGCTGCTGGCCAGATGTCCGCCTGCGCTGTCTCCTCCCACACCCACCTGACTCTCCTCGTCCCCGCCTGCGAGTGAGTAAACACATGGTCACAGACAGACAGACAGACAACACACACACACACACACACACCACACACACACCCCCACACACACCACCACACACACACACTACAGCACGCAGCACGCCCACACCACCACACACCACATACGCACGCACGCACGCACACGCACGCACGCACGCACGCCGCCGCACGCACGCACACGCACCACACACACACCACAGCAGCACGCACGCACGCCCCCACCTCCCCACCACACACATCTCCACCATCACCTCTCATCTCTCTCTCTCGTGATGTTTCTGCACATTTGTAGGAACTATGAAACTGCATTAATCAATTGCTTAATCGTGCTTATAATATTTGTTTGTGGTGTTGTCGTGTTTATTTGTGTTTGTAGTAAAGCAAGGACTAGCCGTTAGATAGGTCCAAATGGACCTAACGCTACTATCCTTGAGTATTAAAGTTTTCGAGTTTGAGTTCGAGTTCTCTCTCTCTAACCCCCTCCCCCCCCCCCCCCTCTCTCTCTCTCCACACACACACACACACACACACACACACACACACACACACACACACACACACACACACACACACAACTGACCGAGGAGGACCTTGTTGAGGAGCACCCAGCGGGTGACACAGCGACAGTCGTCGAAAGCGGCGGGGACTTTGTGTTCAGGGGCCAGGCGATACTCCACGTTTACCACCAGGCAGCCCGCCCGCCTGTCACACACAATTCACACCGTCACCTGGCAAGGACAACTGTGACACACACATCACACCATGAACCGCCACCAAACTTCACACTATCTACTGGCAAGGACTGTGACACGGCCTTCACACCGTGAACTGGCAAGAACAGCCTGTGACTCTGACTTTATACCGTGAACTGGCCAGGACACCCTGTGACACAAACTTCACACCATGAACTAGCAAGGACAGCCTGTGACTGACTTCATACCGTGAACTGGCAAAGATAACCTGTGACTGACTTCATACCGTGAACTGGCAAGGACACCTTGTGACACAAACTTCACACCATGAACTGGCAAGGATAGCCTGTGACTGACTTCATACCGTGAACTGGCCAGGACACCCTGTGAAACAAACTTCACACCATGAACTGGCAAGGATAGCTGTAACTGACTTCATACCGTGAACTGGCAAAGATAACCTGTGACTGACTTCATACCGTGAACTGGCAAGGACAACCTGTGACTGATTTCATACCGTGAACTGGCAAGGACAACCTGTGACTGACTTCATACCGTGAACTGGCAAGGGCAGCCTGCGACTGACTTCATACCGTGAACTGGCAAGGACACCCTGTGACACAAACTTCACACCATGAACTGGCAAAGACAACCAGTGACTGACTTCATACCGTGAACTGGCAAGGACAGCTTGTGACACAAACTTCACACCATGAACTGGCAAAGACAACCTGTGACTGACTTCATACGTGAACTGGCAAGGACAGCTTGTGACACAAACTTCACACCATGAACTTGCAAGGACAGCTTGCGACTGACTTCATACCGTGAACTGGCAAGGACACCCTGTGAAACAAACTTCACACCATGAACTGGCAAGGATAGCCTGTGACTGACTTCATACGTGAACTGGCAAGGACACCCTGTGACACAAACTTCACACCATGAACTGGCAAGGACACCCTGTGACACAAACTTCATACCATGAACTGGCAAGGATAGCCTGTGACTGACTTCATACCGTGAACTGGCAAGGACAACCTGTGACTGACTTCATACCGTGAACTGGCAAGGAACTGCCTGTGACTGACTTCATACCGTGAACTGGCAAGGACACCCTGTGACACAAACTTCACACCATGAACTGGCAAGGATAGCCTGTGACTGACTTCAAACCATGAACTGGCAAGAGCAGCCTGTGACACAGACTTTACATCATGAACTGACCTGGCCAGAGTGTTGGGCACTAGTCATGAGCACTGTTCCACTGACCTGGCCAGTCTTGAGCACTGTTCTACCGACCTGGCCAGTCTTGAGCACTGTTCTACCGACCTGGCCAGTCTTGAGCACTGTTCTACCGACCTGGCCAGAGTACTCAGCACTGTTCTACTGACCTGGCCAGAGTGTTGGGCACTAGTCATGAGCACTGTTCCACTGACCTGGCCAGTTTTGAGCACTGTTATACTGACATGGCCAGTCTTGAGCACTGTTCTACTGACCTGGCCAGCGTCTTGAGCACTGTTCTACTGACCTGGCCAGTCTTGAGCACTGTTCTACTGACTGGCCAGTCTTGAGCACTGTTCTACTGACCTGGCCAGCGTCTTGAGCACTGTTCTACTGACCTGGCCAGTCTTGAGCACTGTTCTACTGACCTGGCCAGCGTCTTGAGCACTGTTCTACTGACCTGGCCAGTCTTGAGCACTGTTCTACTGACCTGGCCAGGTCTTGAGCACTGTTCTACAGACCTGGCCAGCGTCTTGAGCACTGTTCTACTGACCTGGCCAGCGTCTACGACCTGGCCAGCTCTTGAGCACTGTTCTACTGACCTGGCCAGTCTTGAGCACTGTTCTACAGACCTGGCCAGCGTCTTGAGCACTGTTCTACTGACCTGGCCAGAGTACTGAGCACTGTTCTACTAACCTGGCCAGCGTCTTGAGCACTGTTATACTGACCTGGCCAGCGTCTTGAGCACTGTTCTACTGACCTGGCCAGTCTTGAGCACTGTTATACTGACCTGGCCAGCGTCTTGAGCACTGTTCTACTGACCTGGCCAGCGTCTTGAGCACTGTGGCATGTGAGTTCCGACTGCCGATGACCAGTCCCCCTCCATGGAAGTAAACCAGGATCGCGGGCACC